>JAGDQP010002037.1:71967-110702 GCA_022664845.1 Lepisma saccharinum | reverse complement strand
ATGTTTTTCTTGATATGCTGCAACAATGGCTCCTTCCACAGCTCGAAGAGGATAGTGCAGATTTCATTCTTCAATTGGATGGTGCCCCTCCGCATTACCATGGCAGCGTTCGGGATCATCTCAATGAGGCATTGCCACAGCGCTGGATAGGCCGTGCATCTCAGGAGGATCGAGTTCTCATTCGTTGGCCACCTCGTTCCCCCGATCTGACCCCGTGTGATTTCTTTTTGTGGGATTTCATAAAGGATCGTGTTTACGTACCACCACTTCCAACAACATTGGGTGACCTTCGCGCCCGCATCACAGCAGCCATTGCAGAGATTGACCGTGACACACTACACAAGGTTTGGCAGGAGATAGACTATCGGCTTGATGTGTGTCGTGTTACGCGAAGTGCTCACATAGAGCACTTGTGATGTGACTGAAAAAAACTTTGAGAGTTACCCTTCTTACCACATGTATTACATTCAGATATGTTCATTATATTTCACAAAATAAATTTATGAAATCGGGTACATCATTTTGACTTACCCTGATTGTAACTAATTGCAACGGTTTACTCCACTTCGAGAATTGAGAAATGAAGATAAAAGTAAGGGCTTTTGATATAACTGAAGACCATCAATAGAACAGTGATCTTTATCTGTTAAGGATAGTTGTAGGTCCTTGCAACACTTCAGCAAATACTCTTTGTCCGTTATTGGGTGAATCTCATACAAAAACCCAAATATTTCGTTGTGTTGCTTCAGTTGTTGAAATCTTTCATCCAAGGAACAAATCGTCGTGTCTGATGTGCAAAAAAAGAAGTTACATTTAAAGGCACTATATGGATCATTAATTAGCTCGTCTTCAGATTCATACAGAAATTGTCGATTGTGTTTTCTAGTTAGGAATTTTGACTCATTCTGGAATTTCTGTTGAATGTCGAGATCTTCCGCAATTTCTTTGGCATCAACCAAAATATGCTCGAACCCTTCATCACTTCGCATGTTCTCAAGATGACACTTGGCTTTCTTAAGTAGATCAACTGCCTGCTGAATGTTCACTGATTTTCTTTATATGATGTCTGAAAACAAACATTATTATAAAACGGAAGAATGCGCCTTTTCTTTATTGTTATTGGAGACTTACAAAAAAGGAAACCTAGATTGGTTGACTTAACACATGGCATGATATAGTAACCAATGATGCTACACAGTTTAGACAAGCAATTGACAGTTTGCAATATAAAACTATCATACAAGCTTAATCCTAGCAAGGAATTTGGGGCCCCCTAAACTTCCTTAAAATTTGGCGCTCCGGGCGGTTGCCCGTCTTGCCCGGGTCTTCCGCCAGTACTGGTACTGAATGTGGAAAAATCTTTCCGAATTGGCACTTTATGCTCCGATATGAGCTCTTCCTCCATCGGGATAGAGATTCGAATTCCACTTTCAACGGAGCGTTGAAGTGAACGGAACATGAATTCGGAAAGGGTATAAAGAGAGGTGGATATTGAAAGGTAGTCGACAAGGATCTATAGTTCGTAGGTATCATCCGGGCCTTTTTCTCGTCTGACTGAGGAAAAACCCTGGAAAAATCTGTAAGGATGGGCGACAGCTGGGATCGTTCTCAGTGCTAAACCACCGTACAGTATGTTGAATATATAATTGTTTTTATTTGCCGTATATTTACAGAAAAACTTTTGAGATGATAACTTCTTATTTCATGCTGTCGACTTCTAAACTCAAACTAATAACATACGCACAATTCTTATTCAGATCAGTACCAAAAATCAACCCATTTAATAACTTATATTTCTCGGAAGACACGTAGGTTCTTCACAACACAATGCTACAGGCTTGCTTCTCAAGTCTCGAAAACTTATCTAATATACAAGATGTCGTCAACCTATTGATAACATATGCCTACGTACAGCATTGACACAAACGAAAGGCAACCAACATTGTTCGGCTATTGCACTGTTGAACTCTTTTCGCCCGAGGCGAACCTATTATCTTAAATAGCACTTTTCACCCATTGGAACTATCGGTGTCGTGGGCCCTTAAATTGAATCCCAGCCTGGGCCCCGTACGTCCCAGTCCGCCACTATATGTAATTATCTTGTCTGTTTCTTCTTGGGTAAAATATTTCTTTCAAAGTACTGGGTAAACAAGTATGATTTTTCGTGCCTTTAATTCTTCAATTTTTACAAATGACATTAAAAAAAGACTGAAAATGAATATTTGACATACATATCATACGTAATGAATTAATATAGCCTTTGTATTATCAAGAGTTTTATTTGGATACAATTCGATTAAATATTGAACTGGAGCACAAGGCTTTAATCATAATAATCTGGGGAATTCAGTTCAAGCTCTGTTAACTACTCTGCACGAGGCAGAAATTAAACCAAAAGAACTCAGTCTTCTTTTTCGTATTTTTTCTTTCGTTCGTTCTTTCTAAATATTCCCAATTGAATAGACTTCTCAGCACAACGTGCCCTTGCGAAAACCTTTAGAAAAATGACGTCAGAAGAAAGCTTTGAAGAGTTCCTCCACATCTCATGTTCTTTGTGACGTCAAGAGTCCATGTCCCACCCTGAAACTTGCCCTTTCCCACATCTTCAGAAGAAGGCGACACACACAAGGAGAGATTTTTTCTTTCTCTCTATATATGATGTGTTGGGCCTTTTTTTTCCTATGTGTATTGCTCTCGGTAACCTGCAACCCTCTGTGTAAGCTTTCTTTCACTGGTACATACATACATACAATGAAGTTCATGGAACATTGTTGCCAAATGGACGCGAAGATGAAGCGCGTGGGTTTGTGCTTTGATCCAGCGTTCAAATCACCATCAAATTTACTCACGCAACGTCGCCATATGGTTTACTTCTCATGTTCATCTATCACGACAAGTGATTTTTTTTATTATTGCAGGACAGCTGGAAGTCCACCAGTAAATTCCATTGAGAGTATAATCCTAAACCATTTCGTATCCACTTCAAAGTAAGATCCGCACTTGGAGTCTGTTGAATATAGAAAAAGAAACGAGATAGAAACCTTACGATAAAATAATGTTTTCTGCCTCCTGAATCAATTCTATTTAATTATAGTGAAAGTAATTAGAAAGAAACAATGAGAAATTAACAAATTTATGTATTAGAAACACCGAAATATTCATACACATCCCATTGGCTCCTATTCTATCTTCATCACCAACATCAGATGATACGTTTCTTCCTAGAGTTCCTGTCACTTGACATATTAATAGCTTCTTCAACCACTTCCTGTATAGCGTAGATCTTAAAATCTTGAAAATAGTAGTGGGGTTGTATCTAAATTCCATCCGCTTAACTTAAGCGGTCGTCATGATCAAGATGACAAGGATCATTTATTTCTACAGAATTACAAAGTAAGTTTTTTCAAAAAAACTTTTAGAGGTCATTCAAGTATTACGTAAGCATTCAAGGAGAGAGGCTTCAAGCTTTGCTTATTTTATGTGACAAATAGGGGAGGATGATCAAGGCAATGCTTACGTATGATTCGCTTAAAACAGTGTCGATTTTGAGATTTAAACATTTTTGTGGGCTACGAAATAACGATAAGAATTTGACAATAAGCACGAAGGGAGGGACTTGGGTATCTACATATTTTTTCTTACAAGGGTGAGGGAAGTGCTTACGTAATACTTGAACATTCTGTTATATTTTCTCTACAAATAACAATGCAGCCATAAAGACTTCAATATATATATTTTAAGGTTTCTCACAGAATTTATATTCTCACAGAATCATGTCTGATATATAATTGATCATAGGTTTCTTGACATCAAGAGTATCCATTCTATCCATAAGCAAGACTACAGGCTACGTTCTTAATTATGATCTCTTTGGACATTCAAAATTGTATTGGGTCTCTGACCTCCTCGACATCTTCATACAAACTCTTTGGTCATATCTTTTAGTAAGCCTGCATCTCATCCCTTTAGAATTATAGGTATATTAATTGACGTCCTTACAAGACTCATGACAGACAGTTTCTACATTACTTGACCTTATGAAAAACAGGTTCTCTACGGACTTCAGCAGAATTGTTGAGACTTCTGCTAGGTCAGTTATATATACTGTACATGGGTTTCCTTAAATTACATAAGTGTTTTGTTCAAATCAATCCCTGAGAACGAATTCTTTTAACAGGACAGCATGTGCATTTTACACATTCTCTTTCTTTCCTTTTATTTATACTACTTGGACTCATTTTACTTTTACGTTTGAACATCCTCCAACATTTATTTTTGTGTATTTTCTGTAAATACTAAAACGTTAGGTACATTCATGGGATACATTTTCTTAAAGTAATGGGCATATACGTTCACTTCCTCATTCTGAATTTTGAATATACTTATGGACTTTAGGCACCTTTGACACAAGTCGGAATGAGATAGGGAGAGAGGGTGTTAGACAGAAGTTGGTTAGGAACTAGTTTGAGGAAACTCTTCCCGACGTTTACGTAGTGTAACTGAGGAAAACCATTGGAAAATGCTCTGTCAGATGGGTGACCTCCAGGATCGTTCCCACAACTTCTAATGTAACGCTCTGCCAACTGAGCTACGGTCGCTTGCTATTTACTTTTTTACGAACAGTATTCAAGAGACCAATGGTAATAAGAACAACAACAAACGATCTCATTGTACTAAGGTAATTCGCTGAAGCAGATTGCCTACAACAAAATAGATTAAAAGAGAATAATAAAATTATTCTGTAAAATGTAATAAATAAACTTCAAAATGCAGTAAAGAGTTAAAAAATAAACAATTAACCTTATTTACAAAATATCTTATAATTTCCTTGAAATCGCAGCAAAATTAATACTAGTGCGACAAACGTAAGAAATCTACCGGTACCTTATCTAATAAATAGGTTTTCTAAAGTATAGAGTTCTTTATTTCTTTTACATTTTAGTGTATTTCTGAAGAGCTTTTTACGTTAATTTTATTTGCACTTTTTGTGCATTATTTAAAAGCACAATAACATTTTATCTACAGAATATAATTGTTTCATTTGAATCATTGTCTAAGCAAACCCCTCTTAGTATAGTGGCTTAGCTAAAAAATCGTGACAGACTGGATTAAAGCGACAGATTTTGCGCAGTTCTTCTACACCCTCAGTACAATCAATTTTTAGGGAGGTGCCTGATTTTCGGGTCTGCCATCTTGAAATACACCATCTCTATTTTCTTCTTGATGTAAATTGTCACTGGGCCCGCAGGGCCCCAATGACCGGACTTCTGGCCACTTAGGCCACTATCAAGAGTTTTCTACTTTTCTTAAAAAATCGCTGCTTATTTCCACCAATGGTTGAGTTTACAGCAAAAAGTGTTCAAATATTATATTTACCAATAAATACCCTACAATTTGAGCCCAATACCGCTTTCGTAGCTTCCATAGTTTTCGAGATACAAGCTTTCAAAATTTGGTTATTTTGTAAATTTTGGACTTTTTAAAAAAAATGTTGATTATCTCCCCAGTGGTAGGGTTTACAGCAAATTGTGTTCGATTAAGTTTTATTTCAAATTAACTTGCTAACGAAAGGACAGTTAACACGGTTGACGTCACATACAAGCAACTGGACAGTTTATGCATGACATTAAACATGAGGGCGCCCCCGCTATACTTACAGAATACTTATTACACAAATATATTCACACTGCATAATAAAGAAATAATAGAAAAGAAAAATATTTCTCATGTTGTTACAGAGGACAATAATATTTCACACATTCTGAAAAAGAGTTATTTTCTTACGATTGAACACCGAAAAAAATACCTTAATAGTACATTATATCACCTGAACGTGTATCATTACTGAATAACCTGTTTTTCTCTGAGAGTAAAATACATAATGTGATCCGCAAAATACATACATTGAGAAAGATAAAATATACGTTATTGATTAGAAACGGAACTTGTTTGAAATTACGGGATGCGAAAGTTGAGAGATTGGAAGCTGAATGGATAGTGGGGGTTATATGTGTCGGAGGGAGTACCTAAAACACTTTAGTTTATGCATGGTAAAGAAGTAATAATAAAATGCTAATAGGCAAGACACTAAACTAAGCATTTGTAGTTGGTACGCAGAATTAAACATGTAAATTCACAAATATTGTAAGAAGACCCATTTGGGTAATTACTGCCTTAAACGTAATTATATTAAATTCTACACACATATATACAACCCTTAACATGTGAATATTTCTCAGCTGAGATACTGGCCAGTTCTTGCGTGCTCCCGAACAGAATGATATAACAGAATAGAATGATATGACACATTACAGAATGATATAAAACAGTAATAACAATAACTGAACTTGATCTCAATATTGTATTAGAGATACATTATTGTCCAAACTAACGAGACTGTTAAAGAAAATCCTAATAATTGAGGAAATGGTTTCTAATTTTATATGTTTATCTATACAGATATGAATGTCTACAGCAGACGCAGAAAGATGAGCTAGTAATCTCTGTCTATACAAAGCATGTTTTGATAGTTGATCAAAGGCTGTGGAAGGAGAAGGGGACTACAGGTACCATTAACTATTCAGCCGGACGAGGTCCTAGCCATGAGTATAACAGTGTTTTCTCCTTAAGCAATACTCAGCTTCCGTTCAGAAGAAAAAAAATCAATACCCAGAAAAAAAAAATGACACACAATATTATTTTTACTATGAAGGTTTCTAATACAACGTATATAAGATAGTAATAATTCGGGAATCAGTATGCTTATAATACATTAACCTCAGACAAATACCGCACAATTACAACGAGACTATGCGGAAGACTAACCAATAAGCATTTGAAAGCGACTACATTCGCTAGAAAGCTATTGGAGTGAAATATTTTTTACTACATTTCTCCCGTTCAAATAACGTCGGTTAGAGTAAACTTGGATATGCAAAGATTGTTGGCAAGTACAGTACAATTGTTTGACTTTGCGCAGCAATCAACAGTATAAGAAATGCTGTAATTGCATTTAGATAAAAAAAAACGTTTCTCTCATTTCCCAAACTGGGGGCATCTTGGGCGTTCAGGTGTCCGTCGTTCAACTTTGGCATCGTCTCTGAAATGTGAGCTGGTGCCGCTCTAACATAGTTCCAAACATGAAGCACAGGATCTGTCCATTCCACCAACAACGCGATATTAATCTCGAGGTTAGGAGTTCCTGAACTGAATAAAAACATGCGTAGCCCGATACTAAACGACTTTTTATTTTTTTTCGTTACTATGTTTTTGCTTGTTACGTATACTCTCAAGTATTTAAATTTGTTTACTTTCTCTATGTTCTCATTCTTAATTGTTATGCACTTATTTCCGTTATTCCTTGCAGTTCCGATGACGATATATGTATACTCGCTTCGCTGCGCCCCTTTATCGTAACCAGACTCTCCGAAGGGTTGGCCTCCATGGTGCAGATCTTCTTCCATACCGACGGGGGCTTCGCCCCTGTAACCTACTCGTGATAGGACACCTTCAAACCAATGCCGGCCGGGTGGCCGTGCGGTCTGCGGCGGTAGACCAACGGCTCGAAGGTCCCGGGTTCGAGTCCCGGCAGGGGCATGGGTGTGGATTTTAATAGCTAAGGGGTGAATCGTGACGGGCCGAAGTCCAAAGTTACTAGACTGCCTCATATAAAAAAGTTTACCAAAGTTTTACCTTCAAACCAAATTTCGTTTCTCTAGCTTCATTGGTTTGGAAAAAATTGGCTTTGGGTGGCCATTTTGGATTAAAGATGGCGAAATTTTTAACGTTTTCTTATATTGTCGTGACCTAATCGTGATGGTACACCTTCGTATCATATTTCATTTTTCTATCTCAAACGGTGTAGAAAATGGATTATGATATCCGCCATTTTGGTTCCAAGATTGTGTCTTTGGAGACACTTTGTAATATTTTCGTAACCCACTAATGATAATGTACCGTCATACTGTATTTCGTTTTTCTAGTTCCAGCCGTTTAGGCCGTGTATTTTATGGAAATTTCATTTTGGCGGACATTTTGGATCCAAGATGGCGTCTTTGGAGACATTTTGTAATACTCTCCTAACCGACTAATGTACTGTCATACCAAATTTCCTTATTCTAGCTCCAGTCGTTTAGGCTGTGTATTCTATAGAAATTTCGTTTTAGCGGCCATTTTGGATCCGAGATGGCAACTTTTTCAAGATTTCGTAATATTTTCTTAACCTTCTAGCTGTGATGTACCTTCATATCAAATTTCGTTCTTCTAGCTCCAGCCGGCTATGTATTCTGTAAAATTTTACGTTTGGCGGCCATTTTGAATAAAAGATGGCGACTTTTTCAGAATATCGGAATTTTTCCTTAAATACTTATCATCCTCCACCTTCATGCCAAATTTCATGTTTCTAGCTTATTCTGAACTCCCTAAACAATGTGATGAGTTAGTGAAGGAGTCAGTTAGGCTAAAATACGCAATTTCAGGAGTTCACAACTAGAATATGCTTCAAGCTACGAATATGAAATTTTGCACACCTGCACATATTTACCATATCTCCTTAACTTTGAAAGCTCATATTCCTATCTTTAACATCTTTTTTCTTACGGGGCCTCGAAATCGCCGATTTGCCCAAAACTCTTGTTCCTCTATAACATGCTTCTGGCAGTGTTGATGTTTTGTGACGCGGAGAACTTGGCTGCATGCACTGCCGTGCACGTTGAAAACCCAGGGACCAAAAAAGCAATTCACGTTGGACGGGAAGGCGGCTGAAATTCAGCATGAAGATTCGTGTTCTGGTTAGAATTACAAGAACAACTTAGAAACGCAATTATACTCTCATGCACCCCAATACTTCGGGTATCGAATCTCCCCTTCCCTTTAGGCTAGAAAGTTGAAATTCAACATGACGATTCGTAGACCGGTAGGAATTAGACAGAAATTAATAATTTGTAATTAAACCCTCTAAGTACTCCTATAACACCATCAACCCTCGGATATCGAAAATGACTTTCCCGTTGGGCCTGGAAGCTGAAATCTTCTTGAAGATTTGTGAGTAGGATAGACCCACGGCCTTCGATAAGTTACAACGATTTATGATCAATATATCACATACCGGTGAAATTCCAACTATTTGAGAGGAAAATGAGCTCAAACAATAATATTTCAAGATGAGGACGTTTCTGCTCAAAACATTTTTTTCCGCAAGTGGGTGTTTTGAGACTTTAGTATGTTACTAGAGACATGTCAGAGAGTTAGTCCTGAAAATTTTAGATTGTTATTATAATTGCAATTATCTCGCAAAGTATACCAATAACAAGCCTAAATCACCGTGTATAGAAATTGTGCTTCATGTTGCACTAGAAAGCTGAAATTCGGAGTGAAGATTCATTGGCAAGTTTGAATAACCGAAGAAAAATTTGGAAATGCAATTACCTTGCTAAGTACGTAATAACTCCCCTGCAGGGATGTACAGATGGAATTGGTTGGCTGGATTGTTTCTGGAAAGAACGAATGAAGAGATTGTTTCTTTCTGGAAAGAATGAAAGTAGATTCTTTATTGGCATTTGTGATGTTCATTTCTTCGAAATCTGATTTATGAATAAGATGTGGATGTTAAGTATTTTTCTAAATAAAGTTAGTTTAAATTTGTCTTGTGTATCATGTATTTAACGAGTTTAGACAAGTTTCCATTGTAGCCCAGGAAAATTAGCTCATTTTTGGCCAGAAGGTTGAAATATGGAATAACAATCTAAAATTTTCAGGACTAACTCTCTGACATGTCTCTAGTAACATACTAAAGTCTCAAAACACCCACTTGCGGAAAAAAATGTTTTGAGCAGAAACGTCCTCATCTTGAAATATTATTGTTTGAGCTCATTTTCCTCTCAAATAGTTGGAATTTCACCGGTATGTGATATATTGATCATAAATCGTTGTAACTTATCGAAGGCCGTGGGTGCTTAAATGAAAAACTAGCACTCACCACACGCCCGATCTTGTGCTTTCTTCAACCAAATGCGTAAAATAACGAATAACAGGCTGACATTTTTAGCACCTAGTTTAAAATATCTCTCCAACAAGATACTAAAAGTCCCAAGATATCCCACTTGCTGGAGAAATGTTTTGGCGGGAAAGGTCTGCCAACATGAATTGTTGTTTCTTGGATCTTATTTTTGAATCCGTCAGCTCTGTACAAATCTGCATCAAATTATGTATGTCTACTTAATTTGCCCACGAAGACCATACACTACGCCTAGTTCCAATATTGTGACCAGGGAGGCGGGGTATTTTGATCACCGACTTGAAGCCTTAAACACTTTAATAATATGTCACACCTATGGTACTTAGGATGCGTATGTTCAAGGATTAAAATGAATGATTTATATGCAGAACTTACGAGGGAATTGTTTCGGTTCGAACAGGAATTTTTTGATAAGACTTTGTATATATATTCGTACACCGATGTTGATAATGCCTGCAAAGTAATTTGACAGTGTAAGGCCGCGTTTGTCCACCAGAGGGCGTTTAAAGTTTGGAAGAAGGAGCAGCCGCTGCAATGGTCCCCGCAGTTTCGGTTCGAACAGGTATTTATTACTCAAAATGTATACATGTACATACATGACAGTGCTGACAAAGACTGCAAAGCCACTCGATCGTGTAACAAATAATTTGGCAGATTAAGTATTTATTTATCTTTACAATGTAAGTGAGAGTTTTCTACAAAGTGAGTGAAACAGAAGGGAGTATCACAATGGGCACGCAGGGCAACCATCAAAAACACACTCCATGGGCACGGTGTCAAATTGCACTTTATTTTATATTCTTGAATTTGCTTACAGTTATGGATAGGTACGTACGCAGAAGAGGCTCCTGGGTGTCTGTACCTACCCACCCACCTCTGAAATTAAGTTATTTTGTAACATTAGTGTAACTTTTTTTTTTGGCAAAATTACATACATTTTACGTGAATTTCACACCCAGACAGACCTCAGAACCCCGTCGAAGTCGCTGGATCCCACCGAAACCAACTTCTGAGTACGTGCTTGTCGGGTACCTCAGTATTTGACATTGCGCCCATGGAAGGGCTTTTGAAGGTTGCCTTGATGGGTCTTTTGCCCTGTGTGCCTTTATGATTCCCTTCTATTTTACTCACTTCGTGGAAATCTCTGACTTACATTTGTGAAGATAAATACTGGCCTATAACTGAAAAACTATTTGTTACACACTCGAGTAACTTTGAAGTTTTTGTCAGCATTTTCAAACACACGTCTACTAGGGTCGTACTCCAACTTTCGCAACCGTAAAGTATTACCGGCAGAATAACCGTTCTGTATATTTTTAATTTCAATTTCCTTGATATTAATCGCGATGTTAGAAGTTTTTGGACTCAATAGAAATATACATTGCCCAATATAAGCGACTTTTAATTTCTTCCGTGACCTCATTTTTGCTCTTACCTATGCTTCCAAGTATTTACCCTAGTTATTATGTTTGTATTTCCTTCATGCCCTGTGTTTCGGCTTGTTATAATGTATTTTATTTTCTCTATGTTTAGCTGTAGACATATCTCGTCGCACGCTTCTACTAAGACATCAGCGATGCTTTGTAGTACATCTATATCGTCCCCTGTTAAATCTACATCATCCGCGTATACGAACAGTTAATTCAAACCATTCAATGATAGTTCCTTTTTATCCCCTTCAATTTTTAAGATCGCATGTTCTAACGCAAAGTTAAACCATCGCCGATTACGATCTCTTAGCGCCTTCCCATACGGTTCAAATGTGTGAACACGACCTAGTTCTCTTGGTGGCCGCTGTGGCGCTACTTACAGGCAATATAACCTACGATCATTGAGTAAATATCTCCTCAATGCTACGATGCAGTCAGCTGGTTTCTTGGCTGTAAACAGAGTTGTAAAGCTGGAAAATGTTATAGACATGAACAGAACAACGAATTTTTGTTCTGCTAACTATCCCACAAAAATGGAATTGTTTCTTAACCTCAATTTATTAAAATAAATGAAAATCAACATATTCACAAGGAACACTACAAATAATTAGCTGTAAAACAATCCTTTACTAACGTATCAATTTACTTGATAGTGGCTTTCAAGGGTTTATTTGTAGGGGAGGAAAGGGGAGAAAATTTCCTGCCACTTCGTGTGATTTTCCTGGTACCTGTTTTCCTATAAACACTTTTCACAAAATATTTATAAAACAATTCTTTCGTACGGGAATATCACATCTCACAATGTTTGACTAGCAAGTTCCTTTTTTAAAAGCGGAAACTGTATTCAACATTATTCAGGTACCACTGATGTTCTCGTGTTACATGACCGTATCGATGCTATCCAATAAGCTCTATATTTAACCATACTACATTGTTTAACCAATGTCATTCAAAGCGAACACTTAAAACTCTATCGTCCACTTCCAGTCTAATCCAATATGGAAAAAAAAATCAGTCCTAACTCAGCTTTTTATGCTTGTTATCGCTGTGTGACACGTTTTTAACTTATATATTTATTTTTAAATTATGAGCAGCGACAGTGCCCGGGTAAAAGTGCTTGGGGAGGCTTTACATCTGAAGAAGTCGGGAGCCCGACTAAAGTTTTTGACAGGTATAAAATAAAACTGTGAAGCTAGAAGGAAGCTAAGGTTAATTTAGGGGGCTTCAGTTCTCTATTGCCTGTCTGGCGCTGCCCCGGAGTATGAGGTACTGAAATACGCATGTAAATAGCACATCCTGTAAATATTACCCTATAATTTCTTCCTCCCCCTTTCGGTGGCAAATAAAACCTTACTTCTATTGATTGAACAGACATGACATCCTAAACGAGCTGGAGAGCTTCTAAGGAAGGGACCTACAGTTTTTGGTAAAGTGAGATTCGATACACTCCGTTCATTGGACTTCGGCGGGAACTGAACCCGTGACCACACTCAGAAAGCGAGCGCGCTAGAATGACAGTACCTGAAAGCAGAAAAGTATTCTTAATATATTTTTTAACTATTTCCGGAAATACTGTATTCTTTATATGATATACGTCACATTTCCAAAATGTGTACTTAATTTTTTTTTTTAATATTTAAAAGCATATTTCTAGTAGTAGACATATTTTAAAAATATATGAATACTCTAGAAAAATAATGTTTTATGTTCAGATATGATTTTAAGATGTTTGGAAATATTCTTAACTTATAAGATTTCCATTGTTTTAATGTAACGAAAACCTTTTAACATTTCCAAAATATAAGAAAACATTAGAAAAATATATAAAATTATTTTTGTGAGTTATATTAGATAAAAGAAGCTTTTAAAATGTGTGGGAATTACTAGTATTATGGACTCTTTTATAGTCTTAAACTATTGTTGAAATGTTTTAACAGTATATTTGGGAAATTTAATGTGATGCAGAAAATATCATGTTTCCTTATTTGGCACAGGAAATATTTTTGAAACATTTGAAAAATATTTCTCTGCTGTGCGGGGAATAATGACTTCGAAATACTCAGTTATAATGTATGACTTTCCAAAGTAGGATACTGCAAATATGAGGACATTGTCAAAAGAAGCAATACAATAGAAAAGTTCCCCATACGTATTGTCCAGAAAGTGATACGCTTTCTTTACAAAATACATTATCTATGCTAGTTCTTTCGAGGGATAGCACATAGGTAAGATTTGACGCATTTCGTTTGTATATCAAGCTCATAAGAGTTGAGTCGCATTTATTTTGGATGAGTATGGAATGAAACATGATTTGTACCTTGAACTCTTTCGAACTTCAAATTCCCAGAAAAGCGTAGATGCTAATTTCATTCTATGTAGTCCTATATGTGAGATAGAAATACATAATAAGTATATTGCGAAGAGATATGCATCGTGATTGCCGTAAAGTAAAGTTGCTTATGCCAAATGAGCATTTTTGGTTGAATATTGTGTGGTGTACTAAAAAATGTTGTTGAATTATATTTCATCTGTTTCAGCAGCATACTAATTTCATACAATTTTAATCTGTAAATTAGTGAATTGTGTTCTCCAAGGGATTTTTTTTTTAATTTCTTACCATAAACCTTCGTTTCTTAAGCATTGTTCTGTAACAATTCAACATTTTCGGAAAATTAATCACCATAATTTCATTGTAAAACGAAAGAGACTTTTGTGAAACATGTTGCCTACACATGTCGCACGTGAACGACTCTTATGGAAACATTTTTACTTAACCACAGTATAGTAAACTTGTTAAAGTTACATTCAGTTACATGCTGATAGTTATTTTCTGTCAAACTGTCCATTGCCTGTAAGTAGCGCCACAGCGGGGAAAAGATCAACTAAACTTGTTCGCTGCAATACATGCTACGAGCACGAAATGGGAAGGCGCTAAGAGATCGCAGTGGGCTATGGTTAACCAGTAGTGGTGATAAGGCATGCCTTGTTTCAATCCATTGAGAATCTTGAAACTATTTGACCTATCCGTACTCTGCTTATGGGGTCACTGAGACACATCTTCACTAGTTGAACTAGTTTTTACGGAATTTCAAATTGTACCAGAGTACTGTATAATTTTTCTCTTTTGATAGAATCATATGCTTTCTTAAAATCAATGATTAACTGGTGAACCGTTCCATTCTATTTCCGTTTCTTCTCTGAGATTTGTCTCAATGCGAAAATGTGGTCCATCGTGGATCTATTTCTTCTAAATTCACATTGGTGATCTCCAATTATTTCATCTACGTACACACTTACGCGTGTTAACAGAATATTACTTAATATTTTGTAACAGGTTGGAAGTACCGAGACTCAGGGGTAATTATACAGTTCGATTTAACATTTTCTTTGTAATTCGGAACTATTAATTATTGAGGTTTTCCATTCCTTTGGAAGCTCCTCCTTTCTCCATATAGCACTTATTAATTTATTTAGTTCCTCGACTAGTGCCGTTCTTCCCGCTTTAATTAATTCGGCTGGAATATTGTCTATTCTCGGTGATTTGAAAATTTTTAATTTCTTTACCAATATTTCGATCTCTATCTAGCTAAGTTCGGGTATGGATTTCAAATTCCTATGTTTGTTCCCCGTTGTGTACATTAAGAAGTTTGTGGAAATAACTTTTCCGCCCACCGACAATTTTAATCGGATCCGCCTGAAAATCTCCAAGTTCATTTCTAATCATTCCTAACCTCGGCTGGTAACCTTCTCTTAACGAGTTTACCCCTTTGTATAGATCTCGTATGTTATTTTTTCTTCCCGTTTTCCTCTATCTCCTGAATCTTCTGCGTCAGATATTCTCGCTTTTTGTTTCTGAACCCGCGTGTGGCGTTTCGTTTCGCGTTACTGTAATGGTTGGTATTTGCTTCGCTTTTATTACTTAGCCATCGTTGCCTGGCTTGTTTTCGTACCTCATGAAGCTTAAGGCATTCTTCATCAAACCAAGGTTTGTTTTTCTGTTGTTTCTTCTCACCTACACGTTCCTTCGCTGCTCTCTTAATTGTTTCACTAATTGCCTCCCACATCTTACATACATTAATGTCATTATTAATATCATCATTATTATTACACGAGTCGGCTAGGATTTCGAACGTATTTGAGAGTTTGAGTTGGTAATATGCTTTTATGTTCGCATTATTTTATCGTTTAACTTCGAATTTCAGTTGATTTGATCCATTGCTTTCTCTGTTCGCGATGCATAACTTTTACTTACTCGATGGTCGGTGTCACATTCCGCTCCTCTGTACGACCTAACATCCATTATGTTGGTGTGTCATCGTTTATCTACTAATACGTGATGGATCTGGTTGAGAGTTTTGCCGTCCGGAGATACTCATGTATATGTGTATGTCTTTGTGTTCCAAGTGCGTGCTCTTTACCAGCAGGTTTTTCGAAATCGTGAAAATTATCAGTCTTTCTCCATTGTTGTTGGTCTTTTCGTGAAGGCTGTATTTTCCTATAGTAGGTCTATATTTTTCATGCCTCTCTACTTTTGAGTTGAAATCACACAACACAATTTTCGAATTATACTTCGGTAATCGGTCAAACAGCCTTTCTAGCTCATCGTAGAATTTATAACTTTGTCGTTATCATTAGCCATCTCGGTCGTAGCATAGACATTTGATCAAACCGTGTTGCCCCATCGAGTACGTATCGTATAGTACGATAGTCTTTCGTTTATGAACTTTATATTCTGAACCGCCTGAAGGATACTATTCTTAATGAGGAATTCTGCTCCGAAATCGCGAGACTGTGTTCCACCGTATTACAAAGTGTGCTTGCCCTGTGAAATGCTATCTTGACCCTCCCACCGAAGTTCTTGTATTGTAATATGTCTAGTTCATACTTCTAGGTCTGCGTACACAGTAAAAAATAGCTGTTTTATTCAACACAATGCGGTGTCCCAGCGAGACTACCACTTTTGTGTGTTAAATCAACACACGGTGTTGATTTCGGTACTGGGAGAAAATAAAAGTTACGGCTGTAGCTAGATTTGAACATGGTTTGCACAGTTAGAAATCCAGCGTCTTACCGACTTTGCTAAATCGTCAGATGGAAAGAGCACTAGATTGAAACAATATAGAGGATAAAAATGTTCCTGAACCTCAAACACACACAAAGTTACTCTCACGACTTACGCCATGATTTAATCACTTTTCCATTGATCAATTAGGGATAACAATCCCCATTAATTCAGAATATGTTCCATTTCTATGAAAGCAAGATCAGCATTTTACATGTTGTTACGATAAGAAAGCAGTAATGCTGCTCAAGTGTTTGGCTGTCGCCATCTTGCTTACTTTCATAGACATAGAATATTCTAAATGAATGGGAATTATGGTTCTCTATTGAGAAATAGGAAGTGATTAAACCATGGGATAAGTCGTGCAAGTAACTTAGTTTGTCTTGGGGGTTCAGCAACATATATTCGATCCTCTACACTGTTTAAATATATAGCGTAGTAGTTTAATTCAAATGTTGTTCACTAAATATCGTTTGCATCTAATGTCTTTTCTGTCTGACGATTTAGCGAAGTCGGTAAGACGCTCGACTTTTAACTGAGCAACCTATGTTCAAATCTCCTTGTAGACGTAACGTTTTTTTTTCACAGTACCGAAATCAACACCGTGTGTTGTGTTGATTTAACACACAAAAGTGGTATCCACGCTGGGACTCCGCATTGTGTTGAATTAACACAACTATTTTTTGCAGTGTACCGCTACCTGACGAGCGCCCGTTTTGTATAACGTTCGTACGTTCCACGTTCCTATTCTAAGGTCTTTCTTAATTCTGTTCTTGAAGCCCCCTGAAGCAGTCCCCGCCCGGAGATCCGAATGAGGGACTAGTTTACTTCCGGAATATTTTACCCCAGGAGAATCCATGAACCATCTGTTACTATTTCTTGACATGTTTTAGCGGTGTAGAGTTGTCAGCTCTACGACTTCGCAGTAAGGGCAGACATTCAAGATGTTGTCCTATGTCCATCTCTGAGCCTTGCCTACATAATTGCCGATATAATTCATCTTCAGCCTCAAGGTGGTAATGGTGAATCTGCTTCCCTTCACCATGATATTTTTTTTCGGTGTTATGTTCCCCTAACCTTTGTAGATCCCTCTACTAACTGCAAGGCAACAGTACTGGTTTTGGTCCGCCCCGGAATATTTCCATCATATCTGGTCGGCATTCCCCTATCCGCCACCTGCAGAGGTGCCTGGTGGGAGCCCAGTAACTCCAACCCTGATTGAACAGGCTAATGAATGAATTAAATTGTAAGATTAAAGATTCTGTTAATAATCAAAATGCTAACTGGTATCAGCGCAATAATCGAAATAGTGGCAAATTCTTACTTTTTGACATATTACTTCTTTAGCTAAACATTGTGGTTGTAACCTAGAAGAACACGAATCAGAAATAGTTTTCAAAAGTGTTAAAATGTTTCAAGAAAGAGGAAAATGTTAAGGTATAGACAGACGCTACAGAACTTTTTGCTTATGCTCTCTACATATAAACTACCATTTAGTGAACTCTACAAACCGAGTTACTTTTTCTAGTTTTGTTTTTCGAAATATTATATATACTTATATATTAATATAATAATAATTCACAGCCATATTCAATCCACTACTGGATGAGGCCTCTCCCGGAGAGAGGAGGTGGTCTACTGCTCCCACGCTGACCAGACGTGTTGGGAGAGGAGAGCCGAAGCCCTCAACTGTGATCGCTACCTCTTTATTAAGGTAAGGTATGCAAGCGTACTTGAATCTGTTTCTCCAAATCCTGGAATACTTTTCTCAAGGTGTCCATTTTAACGGCTTGAATCTATTGCGTAAAGCGTCTTTGAGTTGTTCTGTTGTGCGGGGTTTATTTTTGTACACTTTGACCTTCAACAGGCACCAAAGAAATAAGTCGGCAGGTGTTAGATAGGGAGATCTGGTTGGCAAAGCTTTTCTTTTAGATAATTCTGTTTGACTGTATACATTGTTACTCATGTGATATTCAACTCAAAACTTCCGAGATGAGAACGCGGGAAAAAGGCAAATGTAAGTCACTGGATGAGACCATTACATCCAGGAGGAATTCATGCTGTTTTGGATCGTTGACAATAACTTTTCACGCCATTATCTCAAAAGCAGACATTCTTATATGTAATACTTTGGAGGCCTAAGAATCATTTTATATAAGTTAATTATAATATTATTGAACAGAACATAAAGCCCTTAGTGTATGTGTTGCTACTGCTGCAACAATACTGGATAGTGGCTTTTGCTAAAAACAAAAACAAAAAGAAACTATGTGAAGCATTTTTAACGTAATGTTACTAAACTTAAACATTTTCATATGTATAGGGTAAACCTACCAAACGTCGCGTCGTAATATTAAGGAATATGACTGAAAGAAAGACACATTTACAGTCATGTAGGATGGATGTATTTTCCATAGGATTAGGAAGGTACAACATAAAGGAAAATTGCTAAAGTAAAAGAAGCAGAAACAACAAAACAAAATGTGTGAACTACCTTAGTTCGTGATAACATACCTAATTCCGTGAGGGTGTGACCAAATTTCGTGATACGGTAGTCTACTTACTTTCCATTAATTGTTACAGTCTGTATCACTGTCTTTTATAATTGCGCATATGTTGCACATGAAAATGATTATGTCAGATGAATTAAGTTGCTGGCAGCTTTAAAGATACCGTCGTAAACAGAGTCAGAACTGTATCCAGGGCTACGATTCTTTCCGGAACTATATCTCTCGTTACAAGTAGCGCACAAGTAATCACTTTGCTTTCTCTGACACTTGTTCCTTTCAGCTATGGAGTCACGTTGCACTGTAGTGACATCTGCGGTCAGAATTGTGGCCTGATCAGGGAGATGAACTGTCGCCTTCGTTTCTCGTCGAACTTTTTTGCTAGGAACAGTACTATTTTTTTCAGGTAGGGTTAAATCTGGTACACGGAGAATACTATCCATGAGTGATGTAGAACTACTGGTCAAAGCGAGTGATTCATTCTCAGCGCACAGAGACCTAGTTGTATCCAGGGAGGAATGGAGACGTTTTGGGGCTGTTGTAAGTGCTTCACTGGACACTGCTTGAGGATTGAGGAAATATTCCCGTTTTAGTGAAACCAGATATGATGATATTTACCGAAAATATTTCGATGAAGGAAGGGCCGAAGAGAGAGTGCAAGTCAACGAACCAGGTCTCCTAAAAGGGTTACCTTCTTGAAATTCCCGCAATGTTTCTTACCATGACATTTGATAAGCGTCTATTGCAGTACAATTACACTACTATTACACGTTTATGCACAAAATGGTAACTAGAGTGTTTGTAGAAGAAACTTCTGTAAGAACAGTTACACAATGAAACCATGAACACACAAAATATTTAGTTTTTCGAAGGTCACTTGACTAAGAAGTGCTTTTTACCATGTGCACCAACTACACTCTGAGTGACGACTTCACTCTACACTGTAACAGTTGTAACTGCAAATCCTTTTCACCACATTCCGGTATTCATGCCATCTCTTGAGCACCGATGTAACTCTATCTATAACGCATACTTTACTCTGTGAAAAATAATATGTCTAGTATCACGAAGTTAGGTAGGTTTACCCTACAGAATAAATAAAATTGTAGTCCTATACGCATTACTATCCTTTCTAACTTCCTAACTTGTTTCAACACACCTCCGAAATCGAGTTATTGTGTTCTTTCCTTAGCATAGCATATAGCTTGTACTTAATTCAACTGACAGTAGAAGTTGTACGGTGGCTCACTGGTATGGCGCTCACCTCTGGTGCTTGGGATCGACGGTTCGCTCCCAGCTCAATCCATGTGGACTTCGTGGTGGATTCTCGGATTCTCCCACTTCCTTCATTCTACCACTTCTCCCATAATCACCCATACGGCCTGAGACAAAGTTGTCTAAAGGAAGGCTTTAAATAAAATTAAATTCAGTAGGAGACCTCCCTAAAGTCTTCTTGGCTCCTGTCCTTTTAGCTCTGACGCCAACACTGCTGGCAAGTGGGGTGCTTGGTGACGTGGACACACACAGTGCTTTTCTATTCTGTTGAATAACGTTGACGCCAAGTTTGGTGCAGATAGATATAACGGAATTGAGACATTTTGAGCAATTTATTTTAAATATATATATATGTTGGCAACACTGAACTACTGGACCAATCAAGACGATTTCGGCGGCTTTGAACTATTCTAACCAATACCTTTCCAACAACTCATCATAAACACTTTGTAGCCTGAGATATAATTAGTGAACACAGAAAGACGGACGGGCTGAGCGGCATTAAGGTCCCTTTTACTATAGTTTCGTTATCAAGGGACCTAAAAGCAAACCATATTTTAAGAAAAATATATAAAGTTAAGAAAATTTACAAAAAAATTGTAAAAAATACATTAAATATATCTACGGTAAATGCTCAGAGCGCATACCATAGATACAACTGTTGATTCCTAATTCAATATTTTTCACTCAAATAATTTAGTCACAAATAAACATTCTACAACAGGCACGACCAATAGCAGGCCCACGGCTAGAAGAAACTATATTAAATTGTAATATGTAATCAAATTAAATTTAATATCTCATCTTTACAATCAACTAATTTATATTGTTCTCAAAGTAGTAAAATGATTTAACAAAGATAGTATTAAATATTGGGTGAGTGCGAAACTTCTACCAGTTTGGACTTGAACAAACAGTTACCAAAATGCCTAAAATAAAAATTCAAATTCTACCCGCTTTGACATGTCACAGGTTATCGAAGTAATGATCTCACTGATGGCACTTTCAACGCGTCAAGTGTGTGTGGACTGTGGACGTCCAGTGAGTGTGGACGAGCAAACAGGGACATCGTGTTGGTAAAATGGAGACCGATAAGGAACACATTAGACACTGTTTACTTTCTGAGTTCGATAAAGGGCGCAATCTGCAACAATATTCGGCAAGTGTAACGTGAAGATGCAATTGACGATAGGACATGTCATCCGTGTTTTTTTTTTGTTTTTGTTTTTTTTTTCGAAAATTCAGGGACAAAGACAGAAGTTGGCAAGATCAACCACATCCATCGTGTTCTTCGAAGAGAATCTCGACCAAGCAATATGAAACAGCTCAAATTCAACAGTAAAAGAATTAGCGGAAACCTTGCAGATTCACAGAGCAACAGCTGAAAAACGGCTCTAATCACTGCGTTTCACCACAAAGTTAGATCGCAGAATTCCACATTAGCTTACGTATGTGCAATGCAACTAGAGGGCCCCGGACCTGTGTTTGCTTGCTTTCCCGGTACAGAAATGATCGGTTGTTATCGTTCATAGTCACGGGTGATGAGAAATAGGTTTTGTGTATCAGAACGTAAAGGGTCGAAGGACTGTGTGTTGCGTTTCTAAACCGCCTCCATCGACGTCCAGACCAAAAACTTCATCCCATGGTGATGACGTTAACTGTGCGGTTAAGATAAAGGTATTCCCCTGTGCGATACGCACGGGCCGTGAACAGCGCATGATGGATGTGAAGGTAGCGCTCCACATATTTTCGACGAACGGTCGCACCAAGATGTTTGGAATACCAAAGACAGTCTGGTACTCAATTTGAAAGGATGCTGAGTGAACCTCAGAGCGCAAACATGGCAGCACTGAAGAAAAGTCTCTATACTAGCGTCCTGACCGGGATTTGAACCCGGTCCGCCCGATTCGTAGTAGACGCACTACTTCCTGAGCCACGGCAACTCCAGTTAAGTGTATGGTGAGATGTCAAAAGCATAATTCACTGGGATGTCCTGGAAACTAATCAATCCATTAATACCTCCTATTGTCAACAGTTGGACAGACGGCGAGCAGCATTGTACAAGCTGGCTGGCTCGTGATTTAATTTGGTTGGAGTTTGTACCTCATCCGCCCTATTCTCCTGACTTGGTCCCTACTAAATTTTTTATCTTTTGCAGAACTCATTCGCTTGGAAAATCCTTGATGATGTTAATGTTGTGGAAACTGCCATACAATTCGACTCCAAACCTCAGGACTTTTACAGGCGTGGAATTGATCTCCTACTAGAAAGGTGGCAAGAGGTCATTGATTGCGATGGCGATTATATGCAGTCCTAGTTGAATGTCATTTTGTGTTGTTCGCATTTCTATGTACACCTGAAACGGGTACAACTGTTGCAAGTATCAAATAAATGTAACTATTGTCTTGAAAAATGCAGATTTCATTTTTATTTTTGTTCTGTCTAAAAGTATGCTGCCCGTGACACTACCACTCATCATAATTTGGCCCTCGTATAGAAAGAAGTTGGCCACCCCTGCACTACAAGATTTTTATTAAACATGTTCATCTAATTGCAGCTACTTCAGTTTAAATGTGTAGTTACTTTTTAGAAATGTCCCATTTAAAATACGAAATTTTTGCAGTCGAAAAGTCGAAATCGAAATGTCACTTTTTTATAAAGAGGTGAGAGGTAAATTGTCTTCAGTCACTGAAGGATGGGTACCCATAAGCACTTTAATTTGTCCCCACAACATACTGACACCTAAAACGTGTTTCTAATAAATTTCTTAATAATGTCAAAACTTAACCGAATGTCTATAGTTTTCAAAATTGGTAACTTGTCTGATGATTTTGTGAAACTTCTTTTTAAAATATGAAATTAAGCAGTTACTTTTATATTTGAATAAATTTGCATTATATCCAGATCGTCCTTGAGCAACGAATTATTTCTAATATTGCTATTACGCAAAAAGGAGGGCCATATTAATATTTGAATACATGCACACTGTCCAATATATACTCACTTTCTATTGATGTATACAGGGGAACCATACGAAATAAATCAATTAATATTTGAAACGATCAGTAAAAGTTACATTTTAAATTTAAGTAAGAACTAATATATCTTTAATATACGATATGATTATATTTCTTGAAATTATAACTTTTTGAAGTGTTGATTGGATTGCCTTTCTGTAAGACTAGCCACAGTGTAAATATTGGAAATGTATAGACAACATTATCGAAACACTAGAAAAAAATCAAACACTTCCGCTTGGGTGACACTTGCCCTACAATACATTCAACACTGATACATTGTGCATATGATATATTCCTCAGTCCTTAACAATAGGGATGGACACGAGAAGTCCCGTCTCCTTGCGTTTGAGAAACGAGAACGCGAGACGTGACCTTATATGCGTTTGCGAGACGAGAAGGCGAGACGAAACACGAGACCAGACTTGACCTTCCAGTTCTCGCATAACCTTATGTTCAAGACAAAATTGATATTACCATAGAATTATGTAAGCAAAATGTTCACTAGGTATATGTCTACGTAAATTAAATCATACCGACAGATATCCATGAGTGATTTGGGAATAATTCCCTTCCCATGCAGTGAAATAGAATGCTCTTAGCCTCAGTAAGTCAGAATTTACCTAGATTGAAGCAGATTCTTTAGTAAAACATCATCTTCTGCTACAGTTACAACAAAAACTATGTATGAAATAAATTCAGCTAAAATATACAAACGTTTTCCAACTCGACGATTCATTTATAATTTTAGTTTAATATTGAGAAAATATTCATCCTCAATATTTGATTCTCGTAGAGTATAAGATTATATGATTAGATTATCTTTTTCAAACAATGTTACAGAAATAATTTCTTCTTTACATTGTGTCCGCGAGTATTCAATATCATATTTAACCTACAAAGGATATGAGGCAAATCTAACTGTGTGACTTGTATCCTCTTGAGTATCTCTTTGAGGAAACTGGTAGCGTGCAGATCTTATTTATTTAAAACAGAAATCTGATTAGGAATATAGTGACATACCATTCTATAGATCTCTCAACGAATACTTCCTACCCTTTTATAAGGAACCACGTATACTTTAATTTCGACCTGAATATATTACTCTGATAAATTTAAGCGTGCTGTTTCATTCCGTGTTGTCCACTGGAGAAAACTTCAATTTTGTTAGACGGTAGCATGGGCCGTGTAACAGATCATTTAGAAAGTATTCTGATTCTATTTACAAAAACTTTATTATTTGGGAATTTCAGTTCATACTTTGGGAAAAATAGCGTTCGAAATTCCACTTATTATAAACAGAAAATATACAGATAAGGTAATAATTTACTGTATTAGATGTTACGAATATCCTCCACCAATATACAATATGAGAGAAAAAGAGAGATCTGCAAAGCTTCTCTCATTTTCAGAAAAAAAAAAATCTGCATTTTCCTCCCTTTATATTAATATGTGTTTTTTCTACGATCCTGAAGAAAATATATCGATTCACCATTTACGTTAATATTAATATAAATTTATTTAACTATAGGAATGTGAAGACTGAAATCAGATGACAAGAGTAAAGTAAATTGGAAGCTTTACTAAAAATACCTGAGTTTTGAGCTTTGTGATTAAATAAATGTCATTTTGTAAATGTAAGAGTAAAGGAACAAATTCAGATCTTAAATATGAGAGACTGGAAGACCAATGCAAGAAGTTTCGCGCGAGAAGTAAAACGAGACGAGACCTAAGATATGTTTGTGAGTCGCGAGGCCAGAGCTGAAGTCTGCGAGACCAAAACGCAAGACGAGACCAACTTTTGAAACTTCGAGATGAGACAAAACCACCTTCACTTCTCGTCTCGTTTGGTCTCGGGTCCATCATGCCTAAACATCATGTGGAAATTTTCATTTGCATAATTTTCTTATATTTTTTGAAGTCTTTGCATACATTTCTCAAGTTATATTCCAATGAAAGCAGTTGAGTAAAATTTGGTGGTGGTACGAAATATTTTGTTATGAAACAATACCAGCTGAAGTGAGTTTCAGAATGAAGAATTTTTTTTAGAAATAAGGCCTACGTACTGGTCTAGGGAATTCTTCGCATCAGCACCGGAGAATCATAGTTTGGAGTCCTGTTGCCGATCGCTCCGAGTTTATCAAAGAATTTACTTACATGGATCTTTCAAATGCCGGAATGGTACCTAGAATATGCAAAGATTACAAATTTCTTAGTTCCTTTAATTTGAAAAAGATTTCGCTGAGGAATATCACCTTTTAGCTTTTGTGACAGCTTTTGGTTACGATACATAATAAGCAAATGATTCAGAACAATATTAGGGCCGCGGTGGCTATGTGGTATAGCGCTCACCTCTGGTGCTGGAGGCCGTTGGTTCGATCCCTGCTCATACCATGTGGGCTCTGTGGTGGACAAACACCATGTGTGGATTTTCTCGGGTATTCCCTTTTCCTCCCACTTTCTTCATTCCACCAATTCATCTGATCATCATCCGTCAGGCCTGACCCAGAGTTGCCTAAAAGTCTTACAAATTAAATTCAGACCAAAAGATGTATTAAAACTTAGTCTGATGTATTGAATTCTTCATCTTATTCAGATTTGACCGTTAAATAAAGCCTATGCTACAACATCTTAGCGGTATCACTTTACTTGATGCATCCATTTGACGGATCATTGAAACAGATCCTAGATATTTGGTGTCTTACAGTTAATTATGTCATTTTTGGATAATATAGATTCACACTAGGAATCAAGACCCCTTCAAAATTTTGACTTACAGGTATGTTAATATCATATGGTATAATAGACTTTACATTTCCAAAATATTTATTACTATAAGACCTATAAGTTGATAATGTTACCACAAACCTGAGGTGATTTTTGCCACTTAACAGAACTCTGGACACAGTAATGAGCAAAATCATACCACCTCGAATATTCTGTGGCCTCTTTGCCCTTATCGATATTAACTTTCGTTTGTGGGTCAATAACCTCAGTGTTATAGTGACGGCAGGTGTGTTACGTGGAGATGGCCAGGGAAGGTTAACGTAAATAAATTGATCTTAATATGTTGTGAAAGAAGCCATAGAAAATTGCCCATTGCTCATCAAACTGGAACACAAAGAACGTCACCTGGTGTATGAGGTCAGCAAGTTTATTCCATCTTTTTCTTCTTTCATTATATTTTTTAATTTTTTCTTCTTCTTCTTCGTTCCTCCTCCACACTGGACCACGCCAACTATATACACGTGTCATCTTCCAAGAAGAGCGAGAGAGAAAGACAAAGAGATAAAAGAGGGAGAAAAGAAAGAGAGAGAAAGAAGAAAGAAAGGAAGAAAGAAAGGAGGAGGAGAGAAGGGGGTGTCATTTTCTATATTTGAGACCAGTAATTGAAACAAGCGAAAGTAGATTATCCATAATTAGCGTTTGTACTTTCATGTACTTGTTTGTGGAGCTTATTGTTTGCCGTTAAAAGTGCCAAAGAATATCTGAACTCAGGTAACCTTAAATAGATACAAGTACATCCATATTTTACTTTGAACAAAAGAACCCAAGTAGCAAAATCTTGTTAAGCCAACGAAAATCTGATTGTATGTTTGAACGTTAGATTAACGTCTTTTAGTACAGTTCGGCCTATGGACTATTTGGCCGTTGGGCCCAAAAGCGATGCCCAACGTAGCGCCAACTATATCGAAATTGACTGTTTTAATAAAGGGAATTTCGTATTTTTTTAAAATGATATTTATTCTGTCGTTACTCCATTACGTGTATTACTTTCCCGTCTTCATTTATAGTTGAAAACTTTCCCACTTGTCTTCACCTGGATTTGAACTCGCGACCTCCTGATTTGTTGTCCGGTGTCTTATTCACTTGGTTACGGAGGCTTCTTTAAAGAATGAAATTTGACTATGCATTTCCAGAACTCAGACATGGAATGGAATGACAAAGTTTTATACATGACTTCAATTTTTTTGCTGGAAATCTAAAACAGGAATCAGCAGTGTCCAATGCCATTTTTATTTACCTGAACTGGAAGCAAAATTACACCATATGTGTTGGTTATTGGTTGTAGAAAGAAGCATTGAGCACATTTAACGTATTCTTTATGGTTAGGCTTACGTTGTATATATTCCCAAAATGTTAGCAACCGTGCACAAGTTATTCGTCACGCAGGTCCTTTGGTAGTTTTTCAACATTAGACCAACAATTGGCCTATCCGGCACTTTTGTGGTTGGGCCATGGTTGGAAATCCAACCCATCATTATTAACATAACACTGTCCATTGGTCCAACGAAGCTTGTTACTTGAAAATATCTTTGCTTTATATGTTTATAAAATCAAAATGTTGAAAAAGAAGTTTCACCAAACTTTCTGGTCAGTTTGACCAAAGTAAATAAATAAATAAATTAGACAATACTGTAGTGTAAATGTTTCCATACTATCCTGAATGTCTAATCATCAATGATGACTCTATCCAAAGACAGATGTTAGTGTCATGAAGGATAATCAGTGAAAGTTGCGAAGTAATCATTCAATATCAAATAATAACAATAATAATATAGCTTTAATCAATGTCACGAGTTATTACAGGGTTTCCCAAGAACTGGGCAAAAATGTACAGAACGTCAAGGAATGCCTGGAATTGAAAGAAAGTTAAATAAATAACAGGATTATTAAGAGAAAAATATTAAACATCAAGCGAATATCAGATAAAAAGATAAAAATAAAAATATTAAAATAATGAGGTAAATTTACAAAACCCATTATCTATAAAGAAAATAAATCTATATTTGACTGTGAATGGAAATTTCGTTTGAGCCTCGTACCAAATTCTGAGTTGAATGTTGACAATTTTTAGGCTACGTCAATTCAAATGAACGTCTGTTTTACTTATTTTTTGTTTAGTCATCTGTGAATTCTTACGCTATGAAAAGCTTTGTGGTACTATAAATATTTGTACTCCTCTGATTTTGTTAATGTATTTTACTAGCCGGAACTATCTATTTCTATGTATGTGTTTGTTCTGACTTGAATTATGATATGATTAACTTTTGTTAGTCATACAAAAAGAACTAGAGTCAATTGAAGGCATGTTCATAAGCTCATTTTGCAACATCTTAGGACGCAATATTGTACATATCACTTTCGATTTTGCCTATCATCGAAAAATACACTTCTTGTACAATTTAAGTTCACCTCTTGCACACTAAAATATGTTACTTTTTGATCACTTCTTTGCACTTTAAAGCATAATGCACAAAAATCTTATCGTAACGCAACTCCACGTAACATAATAATAGACCAATATAAATATATATGCCAGCGTTACGATAGCTTAATATGAAAGTTAGAGATTATATTTAATTACTTTTAAGTTTTATATGGTGCTATACATAAGCAACAACGTATCTCAATAACATCGTGATTTCAATGCTTTACTTATCGAAATATATTGCATCTTAGTTACAAGTGTTGCATTAGTAGTGGTCTATTGAGAAGAATGCTGACAGAGGTAATCTAGAAAATCTGTTATATCTACAATTCGTTAATTTTTGCTGACTATTCGTAACTGACACTTCTGCACGTGTAACTTTTGTTTAGCATAGTCAATACTCACTAAAGAACAGCACAAGTGAGTCCACTGGCTGCGACTGAAAATCTTCTGCAGCTCTAGCGAAGTCGCGACGGATAATAGTAGTGCTATTGCCTAAGTAAGTCGCAGACTGGGGCACACTAATCGCTTTCAAGAGTTTCCCTAGGGTGTAACGATTGTAAATAGAAGTTGCTTCGAAGGGGATTAGTACTGACGGAACGAGGAAGAGTACCCTTAGCACGGAAATATATGTTGAGTTACACTAAGAGAGTCGATGCATAACACTAGTGATTATATTCCGACTCCATTTTATTTTGTAAGCAGGCGAGCGAAAAGATTCACTAATCGTCAATTACCGCTTTGGATCCCCGAGAGTAGGACGGTTCAAGAATACCAAAAAGCAGCACTATATTTTATTCTTTGAGGTTTACATTGCACGCAGCCAAAGCCTCGTAGTATTATATCATTGTAGAGATCAGTTATTTAACTTCAAAGTTGAACGTCAGAAGATATTTTTTGTCCTCGAAGCTCGTAATTGCATTGAAAAGTACTGAGTACGTTGTCTTAAGTTTCCAAGTAATGTTTTCACAAGGACAAAAATCCGTTCATTAGTAGGCAGGATAACACTCGTATCTCCGTCTTAAATGAAAAAAATAAATTTTGATATGCAGATCACATTGAACTCGAAGTTCTTACGTTTATATTCTTATTGAGAACACATATTGCTGTATAATCATCCCAGAACACTTTATTGACATACGTTGCAAACCCGTAGGACAGTAGGACATTACAGTGAAATAAATGGGATAGTATTCTCAGATTATATAAAAAGGTAGTAGAAATAAAATCCAAGTCTTAAGAGACGGTATCATGATATAGACCTTATTATGTTCAGAGTACAAACGAACAATCACATTTGTAGTGTTAATCTATGAATCTTATATTCATATAAGAATTTTTTTTGCAGTGACTTGGTTATATTGCGTACATTTGATGGTTCGATGACTGACAATCGTAACGAGTGATGTTAAATAAATTTCACAAGACTGAAAGAACGTGATACATAGCGAAGTGAATAATTTTGACCAGAGAATTATTTCAGTAGATAGCTTTCCTTTTAGTACAAAGTGTACAAAGTTGTTTAGTATCTAATTCCTTTAGTGATAGTGAAAGATATTATCCGGAACATTATAGAAACTCTGCTGAAAAGAGAGAAGCTTACGAAGTAATATAATATACGAACTGAATATCTGAATACTAACATTATTCTTTGATATGGCGATATTAATGGAAGGTTTCGTTATATTTTGAACATCTGTAATCAGGGGAGAAACCTTGTAAAATTAGATTGCATCTGATTTACGTAATACATGTAGGACACATACTTAACACATTTTTTTATGTATAATAATTATATAAAACACACAGGAAAAACCTAATGCTACAAATTAATCATAAAGAGAGATCTCTGAGAAAAGAAAAAAGATTACGTATAACATAAAAAGTATTAATACAGGGGAGAAACCAATATTCAGTGACTAAGTTAACGTATTATCACATGTAGAATTCATACAATTTCTTTGAGAAACAGTGCCATTTTATTTACAAAATCGTAGGATATATTAGACTGAAAACATTCTTCATTATAGGAATTTGTGCTAAAGGAAGAAATTAACGTTGAATATTCATTTTGAGAACATTTGAATAAATATTTTTCATATTCACTCAGTAATAACTTTAGCGTCATTAAGAGTAAAAATTATTATTATATATATCATTGAAAATTTTGAATAAAATATAAAATTGTAACATTCAGATTCAAGAAGAATCTTCAAGAATCAAGAAAATTTCTTTACAGTATCCTCAATATCACAATCGTAGGTATAGCTGAGCAAGTTGGTGAGTATTTAAGTATAGGTCATGTAGAAAAAAGAAATTATAGTCCAGGATTTCAATATCTTATATTTGGAGGTGTTGACATTAGCGAAAGCGGTGTCGCGAAGCCTCTATATCTGTCGTAAATTGTAAGGTACCTTTAACAAATGACCCCTGACGCCACAAGCTTCAGTGAAGGTTATGGAATTCATACACTGTGCCACTGAAATTTATGTCGTAAAAAGTCGTAACAGAGTAGCCACTATAATTATGTTGTAAATCATAGGATATTACGGAGAACTTTAGGCACCAACTATGAATTGTCTTAGTCTAATTTACAAAATGTATATAAAAAACGTCGGAAGTTCATAATCTCTTCATGAAAGGAAATTTTGTACACTTGTTGTGCTCTCGATAACTTTTTATACCTTTATTGAACATATTTTGTGAAGAATAGTATTGATATGAAAAAGGATTAGCTACACACTTTCCCATTAAATGTCTTCAAAATGTACCTGAACAAAATGACGGATTTAGTGTGTTCTCGGTAGCTCAGTTGCTCAATGCTAAAATCTATTATAGAAATGACTCAGTTTCAATCTCCGTCCCCGCCGGACTTCTTTATTCTTTCATAGGCTACCACCAGAGCAGCTCATTAATATGTTCTTACCTGTAAAAACAAGTTTGTTCACATTTAGGTTAGTGCAGAACAAAACAGTGTAATAATCTTACCTAAAGTAAGGTAAGTAGATTTTATTAAATTCGAAATTAACTTACCATGTCTTCAGGAAGACTATGTCTACCAGTAAAATGTAATAAAAATATATAGATTCTATACCAGTAATTTTGAAGGAAAACTAGCTACAAATCTGGTGGTAAAAATATGTTGAATTCATCTTTAATATATTTTTATTGAGTACCGTTCCTTAATTTGAGTCCTATGAACCTAATTCATAATACTACCGGTTATTTAAGTAGTTTTGTTGTTGACTGCATAAATGTTTTCATAGAATACCGCAAATGTTGAGTTTGTTGTGAGGCGAGTAAGTTGTGGTTAATATTACTGTATATCAATTTGCATAAAAGAATAAGGTATTAGTGTCTATTATTATTTACAAATCCATTCACAGCAGGTCTAATTGTCTACTACTATCCTTAGGGACTACCGAAAAGAAATTAATCTTATTCAACAGCTTAAGAATCTCCTTACTTTGTGAAAACTCTGAAGTAATGTAGTTTTCTGTAAGTTAATAAGTTTCATTGCAAATACAATTTCCCGGAGATTATCGAAAATAAAATTGTGACGACTCCTTCCATTGAAATAACTATGAAAATTATTAGAACTGTCTGACGTTTCAAGGTGCTTTTGAGCTCTATGTCCAGGTTCTAGAGTAATTTCTTCAAAGACGGTCTAGTGTGCACAGACGATACTCGACTCATGATACATTTACTCAAGAGTTGAAGTCACGGTATTTGGCGATTTGAGCATCAGGTATTTCTACTTTAAGTTGGTGTAAGAGAGGGAATTGCTGTGTCACGTGAGAACACAGCGTTCCCAATGGTAGCATATGTTTAAAATTTAAGATGAATTTTTGATCTGGTCTAAAATGTTTCTTAATAGCTTGTGAGAAATATAGTACTTTGGTAATCTTAAAAAAAGCACTTAACTAGAATCATTAGTAATTGTAATATTCGATACCACTTCAGTTTTTGCTAGAGGCTATATAGTACAATATGACGACCATTTTCGACTTCAAATGGGGGTGCACGTTTGGGTACAATGGTCCTGTCTGCGAAGCATGTGATCGGGGTAAGACAGCCCATGCTTGGTTCATGGAAAACTATAATTCGATATGGGAAGTTACTGTAGCGATTAGGCTCAATATCTGCGCGTTCAGTTTCAAAGAATTTGAAAATTAATATGGTTTTGACTCAGAGCAGCTGGCATGAAAAGATTACATATATGATGCAAAGAAAGGGAAGAAGAAGTCCGAACAACAATCAAAGAGTGGAATTAGAAAAGAGTCCGCTCGCAAAATGATTTTTAAAAAAGAGTTACAGATTTGTGTGGCAAGTAAATTGGGTAAATTTTGTATTTTTGTTTCTTTTTAGTAACTAATGACTTCGGCCCGTCTCGAGTCCATAACCTGCTAAGTCTCTTAAATCCACAAACATCTAATGGACTCGATTCGAACGCGGGACTTTCGAGTGGCTTACTTAGCACCCCAATCCACACAACTAGCAGGTCGGTTTCTGTGGCAAATGTGACGGATATTATAAATAAATAGACGGAAATATTAGTTTCAGTGCAAGAATTGTCAACTATGCATTCATGAGAACTGTTTCGGACTGTAGTGCTTGAATTAGAAAACAATAGGTTTTATTCTCTACCTTGACACAGGTATTTACTTCTAAATTCTTAAGGATTCTTTGTTTTTGTATGAGAAGTCATTATTCTATTCTTTACGATGGCTTTGTAAAAAATAATGATTGAACAGTGTTTGAACCTATTTTGGCTAGCCTAGTACTTAGAAGCGGACCTCGTTACCCCTGAACCACCTTGCCATTTGAAAGCATAAGCCAAATATTACTAAGTTCAGAACTGTTTTTTGGGAAATTACCGGTTTTTTTCCTGCGAGTTGTTTACATCCAAGTGCACGTCAAAATGTATTTACTCGACGGCTTTTAGACAAATTAGTGCCCACTAATATCAGAAATAACAAAAACTCCAGGGAAAATTAAAGAAACAATAACATCTTATGTAGTAATTACACTGTACAATTTCAAAAGACACGCTTATAAGAATAAGTATTATTATTATTTGTAAAGGGACCGAGAGTACAATCTATAGGGGAATGTCCTACCCTATCCACTATTATTACCCCAGGAGAATATTATATTAATTAAACCTCGTCTATTTGCGCGGGATGAACCATTCGCGGTGCTGAAAGGTAAAATCTTATTAGTACAAGAGAGAAAATAGGTAACGAGTACTCCTTCCTGCCTGAACTGAAGACGGGTTGGAGCAGAGAGTAGTGTCCTCCTGCCTGAGCTGAAGACGAGACGACACCCAAGGATGGTAGAGGATAGGTTTCGTAACTCCTTCCTGCCTGAACTGAAGATGAGTTGGAGTCTTGAATTTGGTCGTTGCTTTCTTCTGCCTGAGATGAAGACTGGCTGAAGCTAAGGAAAGTCTTTGCCTGCCTGAGATGAAGTAGGGCCAGTAAAGCATAAGATCAATTAATGATAATTTTATTAGCGGACTTACTGCCCGAAGAAGGACATCAAGCAAGAGAGCTCGATGTGGTTCGGCCCGAAGGCCGATGGAAACTGATTTACATCTTTAAAAAAAGCTTGAAAAAATGTAAAGTTCTCGGGCTCCCCAAAAGTCCCGTCCTGAGGACCGCTATCCAACTTCTACTAGCGATCTCCGCATACACATGCTTCATACAGCTAGAGCAATTGTAACGGGTGTGGATGCTTACGATTTCTGTCTTTCGGAGACATTTACCGCGAATCGGAGTATGTAAAGGAGAAGGAAAGAAGGTGAAACAAGGAGATAGAGAAACGCGAGAAGACTTTGTGGAATAGGGCAATAACCAGAATATGCATTGCTGTATATTCTGTAAAAATCCCTGTATCGGTTCTAACTAGATAGTTTACCTGGTAAACCACACATGCAAGAAGGGTGGGAAAAACAGGTAAAAGTCTATATTGGCTTTACTATGAATCGCATCATATGGCAAATGTATGTGTTGAATCATGCAAGACGCTCGTCCTGAAGCAGCACCCAATCGATGTGGCTGCTTCAGACTAGTGGTTGCATCCAACAGGTGGCCGCATCCCAGGTTCAGGGTCCCAATTGGCATTTTTCCAATAGCAGAGAGCTTCAGCTCGGCTGGAGGCTATATCTGACCGCACTCACGAAGGCCGTGTCGTCAACTACTGGTATCCAGTCACCAATATTACCGCTTCTTCGCATGGCCGCAACACAGCAAGTGCCCACAACAACAAGTGGCTACATTCCAGCTAGCATCCGCATCTTACACTGACAGTCTACACCGCAGAACACGGGCCGAACACCGCAGGTGCCGAGCGCCTGCCGATCTGGGATTGTGCTCTGGACCCGCTTATATGCTGATAACCGTATCACATGTTCTTATACTGACAAAATGTAGTTCCAATTTAGATTCGTGAGCGCAGGCACAATTTAGTATTTTTTTAAAGTAATTGTTTTACATTGCGTTTGTTATTTAATAACTTCTTTACCTTTTCCATACGAAAATAGTTCCTTGTCTATTGTTCTTTTCACTTGTATTCATCTGCGTAAGAAATTTAATGTTCTTTACATACACACACATATATTTGAATTTCGCTGTATCTGAATTCTAATTTTTGGGCTTTAGACACAAAAGAATTTAATCGTTTCACAGTTCGTACTATATCTTAGAGTGAATTATTACGTAACCTTCCGCACAGAATATTTTCTTTGGATAATTTAAAAGTTCAGAATATACATAATGAATTGAGGGGCGGCGCATATGACGAAAAACAAACAAAAGTGACTTAATTACATTTGAGATAATATAAGTAACGTCACATATTATTATTATTATTATTATTATTATTACAGTGAAACATCCGATAACGGACAATTTGAAACTCCCTGTAGATTGAATATTATGGAAGAAAACTCTCTCAATAGCTGACCATATTAAAAACCAACACTGACAGCTTGATGATATTTTCTTTTAATGTAAAAACCTCTCTATAGCGGATGAGGCCAACATATGGTGGTCGTCTGTAAAGGTTTCAGCTTAAAATAGTTTTCCAGATCTATGTCATTATTTTATTACGAATACTAATTAAGACTTCGACACACACCTCGATAATAACTACCACTCGATACACCTGGAAGGGAACAGGCAACGGAAGAGTGACGACTACGTACATCCATCGCAAAAAACAATATTTGGACAACCCAATACTACTCTCGAAATAAATGTTCTAGGTATCCTTTTGAGTACAAGAGCAGTCTACTTGGTGTATTGAAGCAATCCACACGGTGTCAGGCAAGCCATTGTTGGAAAGTCATGCTCTACCGTTGGATACATCATAAAGCAACGTAAACAGAGCAATTACTGCGGAATAGGATCAGTTCTGGCCAACTAAGAAAACTAACTGCCCGGAATGAAACTTACATTCTTCATTCTGTGAACAATACACAAATAATTAGTGTTAAAGATTTGGCTACTTCACTCGCCTAGAATACCAGGTGTATGCATACGTTTTTGCCTGTTTTTGTGGTAAAGTAACACGTAATTTTCAAGGGAAATTAATTTTGTTTTATTCAAAATATTGGCCATCGGCTTCTACACATTTCGCCCATCTTTCAGTTAATTGATGCATACCATGCCGGAAAAACTGCTTGTCTTTTGCGGCAAACCATTCGTCGAATCATTTTCCAACGTCTTCGAAATTCCTGAAGTGCTGCTCTGCGAGCGCGTGCCCCATTCATGCGAAGAGGTGATAGTCAGATGGCGCCAGGTCTGGGGAGTACGGCGGGCGCGGAAGGATGTCCCATCCAAGCGATTTCAAGGTGTCTTTCACTGGTTTTACTGTGTGAGACGGTGCATTGTCGTGTAACACAATCACTTTGCCATGTCTTCGGGCCCATTCCGGTGGTCTTTCGATCAATGCGTGATTTGAATTAATCATTTGTTGGCGATAGCGCTGTGCATTAACGGTTTCGCCGTGCTTAAAGAGTTCATAATACACAATACCGCTCTGGTCCCACCAGACACAAAGCATGGTCTTCTTGCCGAAGCGATTTGGCCTTGGTGTTGAAGGACCGGCTTCGCCAGGTGAAAGCCACGATTTTCTCCGCTTCGGGTTTTCAAAATAAATCCATTTTTCGTCACAATTCGATACAAAAAGGATTTTCTTTCGTGGCGTTGAAGCAGCATTTCACAAGTTTCCATTTCACGTTCATTCAAATCGTGTGGGACCCATTTACCCAGTTTATTGATCTTCCCCATTGCTCGTAAACGTCTGCTGATTGTTTCTTGTGACACAATTCTTTTGCCAATTGCTGTTGAGTTTGAGTTGGGTCATCCTCCAATAACACATGCAATTGCTCGTTTTCACACTTTTGTGGTCTACCAGAGCGCGCACTGTCTTTCACATTGAAATCACCACTTTTAAATTGTCGAAACCATGTCTCACATGTTCTAATCAATGGAGCGTGTTCACCATATGTTTCTACCAGCACACGATAACTTTCAACAGCCTTTTTCTTTTGATTAAATAAGAAAAGCAATGCGTGCCGCAAATGTTCTTTTTCAGGCACAAACTTCGACATGATCACTGAACGATAAAACAAAGACGCTAGAGTTTGGCAGACTCAACTTGTGTGTGTTTGTAGTTTAATGTCAGACGAACAAAATGACGTATGTGTCAAATGAATACTCTGCGTACTTTTCGCTGGCGCCATCTCTTAGGTAAACCGAAAACTACTTATGCATACACCTGGTATGTAAGTTAATGTTAGTAATTCATTGACCAACCCAAAATTCTTTGAAACAATTAGGATTTAGTATATGTGTATCCAGGGTATGAATACTGGCCACTCTATTAATAATTACACAACCCCAAATCTTAACAGACCCTCCAGAATTTTTATCAGTTAAAACAATGTTCTGGTTTCTGAAAGCTTCATTCTTCGTTCGCCATACGTCCTGATATCCATCATTACAATACCAGTTTATCTTAGTCTCATCCTAGAGAAACAATAAACTTTTTCCAAAATTCCAGGCACTCATATAGATATTTCTTGGAAAATTAGAACTTCTTCTTTCTGCTTTCTTCTGATATGTATGTTTCGTTTCTGATTACACATCTTCTGAATCCCATATTTTTGTTCATATCTACACATCTGTAACATTAACTTGCATATCCTAGGCAAGTGAAGTAACCAAATCTATAACACTAATTATTTGAGTTTTGTTCACAGAATGAAGAATGTAGGTTTCATTCCGGGTAGTTAGTTAGATTCCTCAGTTGACCAGAACGAATACCCAATAATTAAAGTGAGCAGTTCCAATGTTGTTTAACTCAATTTGTTCCCCATGCTGCTTCTTTATGCCTGACACGGTGTGGATTGCTTCAATACACCATGCAGAGTGCTCTTGTATACAAAAGAATTCCTAGAACATTTATTTCGAGAGTAGTATGGGGTTGTCCAAATACATTTTTTTGTCATGATTTTACGTAGTTATCACTCTTTCGTTGCCTGTTACCTTACAGGTATATTGAGTACTAGTTATTTCTATACCATTCTATCTAAGGTATCCAAATTATCATAAAAGGGCAAAAGATTTCGAAATGGGACACGTTTTGCGTGTGATAAGTCTGCTTTTCCCCTTTGCTGAACTTGTCCAAATATTTTTTCTCACTTAAGGTGAGACAGGAGCTTCCTTAACCATGCCTGTCGAGATCGAGAACCGAGAATTAAAAAAAATATTTGCCAAATAAAGCAGTTGCGCGGCGGAAGGGTGAGCCGGACAGAAAGAGAACCATATATAGGAAAGCTGGATAACTCCTCTGCATAGACTAACATTAATTTATGTTATTTCCTAAGTTTATTTTCTAGTAACAACAGAAACTTTGTTCTGATTAGTTAGAACATAATATTATGCTTTAGTGATTTTTTTAACGTTATACAAGCATTGTTAAATTCTGTAATAGCTGGTCCTGGGGAAGCCTTCATAATGACTATATGTACACTATTATATGTGTTTTTTTATGATTATACAATATTTGGCAAAATCTGAATTGGATTTGTATAATATGTGCCTTCTTAGACCCTCACCTGGAAATAATATATATATATATATATATATATATATATATATATATATATATATATATATATATAGATAGATAGATAGATAGATAGATAG
>JAGDQP010002037.1:56121-70940 GCA_022664845.1 Lepisma saccharinum | reverse complement strand
ACACGTAAAAGTACCTACGGAAATGCATCTGATAACTCATTTAGTTATATAAAGTTTCCCCTTCAAGGTTGATTTTACTGCTTAAAAGTCGCTCAAATTACACGACTCGACTTATTCGGGACACAAATATATGACAGAGTGGGAGTATATGCGCGTTATTTTCGCTATCTATATGCTTCAAATAAGGTCCAAAAACATGTCCGAAGTCAAAACTCGCTGAACAGCAAAAAGAGTTCCCTTGTAAGTTTTAGTTAAACACAATATTCGTGTATGTTTGGTCTTTCTTTGGAACTTACCTGGAGCACGGAGAATGGTAAATAATTGGAACAGTGACTAGAAGATGACAGAGAGCACATTCTATGGATTGTTACAAGGTAAGAACTTGAATGTCTAAATTATTTTGGACATCATTTTCGATAACCCATGATTGCATTCTGTCAAAGCTTACGAAACATAATTGTGTGCTTAAAACAGCAAGTAAACTAAATGTAAAAAAATAAAATGTTAGTGAAGTTGTTCAAAGTAAAGCGAAATTAAACTTCGGTAGTTCTATTCTGTACACTTACATGAAGATAAACAATACATTAAAACATATTTCCATTACTATTGACTCATTAAGGCAGGCAATGATACGCATAGCTTTTACTATTCCCTATACCCGGTGTAAAATTTACATATGAAACGTATACATTTCTTAAATGCAAGACTTGCAAGATTCTTGCAAGCAAGACCAAGACCAAGACCAGGGATACCAATGCAAGACCAAGAGCAAGACCGCTACGATCTTGGTCTTGGTCTTGCTTTTGCTCATCACTAATCTTTAATATATTTTTATTGAGTATCGTTCCTTAATTTGAGTCCTATGAACCTAATTCATAATACTACCGGTAATTTAAGTAGTTTTGTTGTTGACTGCATAAATGTTTTCATAGAATACCGCAAATGGTGAGTTTGTGTTGAGGTAAGTTTGTTGTGGTTAATATTACAGTATATCAATTTGCATAAAAGAATGAGGTATTAGTGTCTATTATTATTTACAACTCCATTCACAGTTGGTTTAATTGTTTACTAGTGTACTTAGGCACTACCGAAAAGAAATTACTCTTATTCAATAGCTTAAGAATCTCCTTACTTTGTGATACCTCTGAAGTAATGTAGTTTTCTGTATAAGATAATAGATTTCATTGCAAATACAATTTCCCGGAGATTTGTCGAAAATAAAATTGTGACGACTCCTTCCATTGAAATAACTATGAAAATTGTTAGAACTGTCTGCCGTTTCAAGGTGCTTTTGAGCTCTAATCCATCTTCTAGCGTAACTTCTTCAAAGATGGTCTAGTGTCTAAATTTTGAATTTTTGTTCCTTTTTAGTAACTAATGACTTCGGCCCGTCTCGAGTTCATTAGCTGTTAAGTCTACCAAATCCACAAACATCTAATGGACTCGATTCGAGCGCGGGAGCTTCGAGCTGCTGACTTAGCACCCCAATCCACAAAACTACCAAGTCTGCTTCTGTGGCAAGTGTGACGGAGATTATAAATAGATAGACGGATATATTAGTTTCAGCGCAAGAATTGTCAACTATGTATTCATGAGAACTGTTTCGGACTGTAGTGTTTGAATTAGAAACCTATAGGTTTTATTCTCTATGTTGACACAGGTATTTGCTTCTAAATTCTTAAGGATTCTCCGTCTTGTATGAGAAGTCATTATTCGATTTTTTACTATCGGTTTATAAAAAAGCTGGGTTGAACAGGATTTGAACCTATTTTGGCTAGCTTTGGTGCTGAAAAGTGGACCACGTTACCCCCGAACCACCTTGCCAGCTGAAAACATAAGTCAAATATTACTAAGTTCAGAACTGTTCTTTGGGAAATTACAGTTTTTTCCTGCAAGTTGTTTACATCAAAGTGCACGCCAAAGTTTATAGTCTAGGCATCAATTTCACAAGAGTGCTCTCATTTTCGAGTTTAAGGGCAAATCATGTAACAATTTGGCATCCGATATATTTTATATATACCCTTCACTGATCATAAAAATGCCGGATGCCAGAAAAAAATGCCTGACGGGGGAGGGGAGCAAGGCAGAAATTTAAACTGCATCTATTATCCACTATATCTTTGTAACCATTGGAGATAGAGTATTCAATTTTTTAACTTTGTTTGTCTAATTGTCTTCTACAATTCAATTTTAGTGTATTTTTGTGCTAGATGGTTGTGGTAATCTTACAATTTTCAGGGTTTCCTTGTAATTTTCATTTATACTCAATATTGGTTGCGTAGAACTGTTGACGTCAAAATCGGCCCTGGGTCCGTACAGACTTCTTGTTGCGAAGTAGAACCATGTCTATAATAAATCTATTACAAATCTTCCACTTTGAGAATCAATTTATGTACAATGGCACTGAACGAAATAGAGTAGGAACCAGATTTCAAAGTTGACTTCTAAGAGGTAATCATGAAAGATTTGCCATCTACTTTTTAAATATTACAACCTATTCCTATTAATACTCTTCGCAACAGCAAGAAAATAATCATGTGGCAGAATTTGGAAGTTACAATAGAACCGTTCGAAGACAAGGCTACCGCATCGCTCTTACATCTCTACTTTCTGCGAGCACATAACAAAGAAGAAAAGAATGTAGGCGAAAAGATTTTTCGATTCTTCCTCTTTAATTAAATAAAAGTGATAAAGAAATTTGTGATAACATACGTCTTTACATGTATTATTCAGTCTTCTTCATCAGTTTGTCCATTAACTGAAACTGAATTTTAATATTCACTCGGACAAGTACACATTGGAGTGCACAAGAGATCGTATTTCTTACATTTGCATTTTACATTTCTAACACTTACACACTCAAGTTTCTGAGAGCTACGTGGCAATCTCTAAACAAGTCTTGGGAACGTCTTCAAATGTTCTCGAAACTGGCTTCAGAATTTGATCCTCCAAGTACCATCCGGAGTCTTCTGACCTTGGAAGGTCCATCTTGATTTTGACGTCAACAATCATGGGCACTGACTATAAATAAAATGCAAGATAACCATTAGCTTTAATACAAAAATGCACTAAAATTGAATTGTAGAAGACAATTAGACAAACAAAATGAAAAAATCGGATGCTCTATCTCCAGTGGTTACGTAGATATAGTGAATAATAGAAACCGTTAAAATTTCGGCTTTGCCCCCCTTCCTCTCCTCCCTGTGAGGTATTTTTTCTGGCATCCGGCATTTTTGTGATCAGTGATGGGTATATGTTCAAAAAATATCGAATGCCAAATTGTTACATGATTTGCCCTTAGAAGCCAATTTTTAAGACCTGATGCCTAGACTATTATTTACTCGACGGCTTTTATACAAATTAGTGTCCACTAATTTACGAAATAACAAAACAATCCAGGGAAAATAAAAGAAAGAATAACATCTTATGAAGTAATTACTCCGTACAAGTTCAAAAGGCACGCTTATAATAATAATAATAATAATAATAATAATAATAATAATAATAATAATAATAATAATAATAATAATAATAATAATAATAATTTTCCTATTTTAGTATTTTATTAGCCATAAAGACAATACAGAACATGTCCAAATGATGTCGCCCAATACATTGTCATGATGACAGTTACAACTTTTGTTAACATTAATACGGTAACTACAGTTGCATTGAGAAACATTTAAAACAAGAAGAAAATATTACATAAAATCACACATTAAAATATCTTTGCTATCAACATAATTGCCTATATTGGTAGTGTCCAGTGATGTTAATAATTTATACCAAATTTCAACATTAAACAACACATTGATACAAAGTTCATTAACTAATACGATCAAGTTTGTCATCTAATAATTATTATGATTTTCTTGATTATGTCTGATAATTTATCATAAAATACACTGTAAAAAGTGAAAACACGAAATGGATGAAAGTTACTCCGCTTTATGGAGAAATAAAAGTCGAAAATTAGCGTTTTGTTGTATTTACTCTTAAATGTGGATATAGTGTAAGCCCTTTAGTAGAAAGACTGGCAACCTTAACTCCTTTTTAAAGTTTAACATTTTCTTTGTAATGGCTTAACGTTAACTGAAAACGGGTTGAAACTTGCCGAAGTGTTTTGTCGGTGAATGTTCAACTTATTTTACGCTTAAAATTCGGTCATTTTCTAATCGAAGTGTAAGCTAAAAGGCAATTTTGAGGTTACGTACTTTTGTGGATTAAGTTTAAGCCTTGGTTGGATATTCTATAATCCAGTAACAGGAGTAACGTTACTTGCTTGTCACTGAACGCCTCGCCATTTTGAGTGTTTATATTGCCTTTACACCGTGAACAGTAAACAGTTCACTGGTGGACGTAGAACGGCAAGGATTTTATTGACGGAAGGAGAAATTAAGTTAAGTATAAATCTTTTCACTGTAGCAAAGGTATCTCTCCTCTTTTTCACGAGACATTCCTCGTAGTAAAATAAAAAGCGTGTTAATGATTAACCTCCTTCGCAGTAAAACCCTAGCTATAGATATCACTTGGAAAGCCAGACAGACTAACTGCCTTCGTAGCTAAGTGGCAAGAGCGTCCAGTGTGCTTGAGGACTCTGGATCGAAACGCGACCACTTCAACTTATTTTTATTTTTCATTTATAATTTTAAAGGAATATTACATTTTATCCTTTTCTACTTTAAAAAAGTCCCTTTCGGTAGGCCTACAGGCTGAGGTAGATTTCGAAGTTTTTTTATTTTCAAAAATTCAAATCTCGCTTTATGTGAAAGCTATCGAGAAACTATTAATTGATTTGTAGATTATCCATCAAGAGCTGTTCAACGATACCCCACAAGATACATATCTTTTGAGAGGATGCTCCTCCTTTATCTTAACCAAAATCTCCCTGCAGCACTGCACCACCATGCTATCCATCTGCACCCTCCCACGGGGGGCTGCGCCCCCATGGAGGAGGTTTGCCCCATTTATTGTAACCTACTCTTGGTCATACACCTTCATAGAAAATTTCGTTTCTCTACCTTCAATGATTTGGAAATTGGGTTTTTGGGGAGGCCATTTTGGATCAAAGTTGACGACATTTTGAAAGTTTTCTTATATTGTCGTGACCTACTTGTGATGGTACACCTTCAAGTAAAATTTTATTTATCCAGCTCAAACGGTGTGCAAAATGGGATTTTGTGCGGCAATTTTGGATCCAAGATGGCGACTTTTCCCAAATGTAATATTTCCCTAAACTATTCGTCATAATGCATCTTTATGCCAAATTTCGTTTCTCTAGCTCAAACGGTGTGGAAAATGCTTTTAGGTCCGCCATTTTGGATCTAAGATGGCGTCTTTGGATACATCATGTAATATTTTAGTAACATACAAGTGATAATGTACAGTGTTACCAAATTTTATATTTCTAGATGCTGCCGTTTAGGCTGTGTATTCTATACAACAATGTAGGTTAATCCAAAAAGTGGAGGCAGCTCGGCTGCCTCAATTTTTTTGGATGAACGTTGTGTCTACTATTTTTACAGTGTATATCCACTCTGTCGTTTATTTTATTGACTATTATGGCACTCCTCTGAATTGGAGACAACACATGTTAGACTGGTAAAAAGGGATAATGTCTAGTTCTGTATTCAGGCACTTTTATAGAGATCAAGTCGATCATATTATGCGCTCCATGCAGTATAGAGTGAAAAAAATGAACATCTGAAATCATCCTACGGTCTCTAAGCTTCAATAAACCTAGTTCCTTAGTTAGCTGCTCGTTAGTGTAACATTGATATACGTGCTTAAATTTCCAACGTATCCAAGCCAGAAAAAACATTTTGAACATCCTCTATTTTATTAATTATAATTTTCTTGTTAGTGTTATTCCATATAACACTGGCATATTCCAGATGACACCTTACCAAAGCACAATAGAGTATTTTGCATATATTTATATTATTAAAGTTTCGAGAGATCCATTTGACTAAACTCAGATTTCTACGTGCTTTTGAAACTATTACCTCTATATGTCTAGAAAAATTAAGCTTGTTATCAATATAAACACCAAGGTCTTTTACCTCTGATTTCATATTTATTGGTTGATGATTTATGGTATAGGAAAAGGTAGAGATATTTGTTTTCCTAGATATACTCATACCGAATGTTTTGTCAGGGTTCAAAGGCATAAAATTTTGTTTGGGCATGAAAGAGCTTTATTTAAGTCATTTTGTAATATAAGATGATCACTATCATTGTCAATAACTTTGAGAAGTTTAACGTCATCCGCAAATAGTAGTGTTTCAGAATCGAAGCATTGTGGAAGATCATTTATAAAGATAAGAAACAACAACGGACCCAAATTAGATCCCTGAGAAACACCAGAAGAAATATTGTAAAAAGAAGACAATATACCACTGTATCTAACTTTAAATTTCCTTTCAAACATATAAGATGGGGTCAGATGGGTTGGAATCCTTAACCCGTTGACACAGTCAAAAACCAGACCCGCATCACCTAACTGAAACGGTGACCCGTTTCAGCTTTGCCCTGTTCATTCCATCTGTGCGAATTGTTATAAACACTAGTTCTTTAGTGTTGTAATTATTAGAACTTTATATTTGCAATATGTGGAATCCAGAGTGGCAAGTTCGGAACAGATAAATTTTAAGATATGAGTAGATAGATTTTCAGATAGTTTCGAGAGAATTGTTTTTATATTAGTGTGGCACAAAATTCGTTTCCATCCTATAATTTATTCACTATTGTGTTTTATTCACGTTTTAAATGTGGAGCATGTAAGATCAGCTATTCCTATAAGGAACATGCCAATTTTGCTTTTGAACATTTGTAACTTTTCATTTTGATACAGTTTGGACTTGTTGTAATCTTGGTTCTTTCTGTTAGAAATTTAGCAGAAAAATTATCATTCATTCATTTTATTTTTATTTTTTGATTTTCATTAGTAGTCTGGAATGGAAGGTATGGAATACGATACATACTGGGTTTGTTACAATGTATTCCGTTCAATGAGCCACCGAATTTGCAACCGAACAAAGCTCACACAAAGCATGTGTGTTAACCTTTTGACATTATCCTAGATGTGTCTCAGAACTCTCTAGTACCACTGGAAATCATGAGTATTTAATCTGACTACCAACTTTAAAGCACCCGTCTATATATTTGAATAGCCCTGAAAAAATGTAAAGTTCAGAACTCCCTTCTATCTGAGAACTGCACTTTATAATGTAAGGTTCTTTTCTCTACTAAGTTTGCATTCCATATTTTTATCTGTGCTCTCTCCTTCTTCCTCTCCTCGCCCCTTTTCTCTCTCTTTCATTTCTCTGCCTCTGTCCATCCATCGGTTTCATTTTTTTATTATGTGTGTTTAAATTTCTTCCTTCATTTTATGTATATTGTTTCGTCTCGTTTTTATTCTTTCGTTTTATCGATATTAATACATGTATTTAAAAAAAATATGCTCATGTTCTTTGTTGATTTTAGTACGGGAGAGACGAAGGAAGAAAAACGTCTCTTTACCAGACACGATTATGGGATAAGGAGGTGCGAATTTGGTGGCCTAGCTGTACGGCGTTCGCTGTTGCAATCTTTTCGATGAGAAGTGTACCTTTGTCGCCAAAGAAAATTTGATCACAGTGAAAACAAAAATTTCGAGAAGGAAGATAATGATTATTTTAGAAGTCGTTATGTTTTACAACCAGGCCCAAGTTAGTGCACATGTTCATTATGGAAGAAAATCTGAAAATATCGAATGGTATAACACAAACAGTTTTGTGTATGTTGAGAAAGAGGTTCTAGATTTTATGTACACGAAAACTATACGCTCTGTTCTCATATAGAATGTGAGATTTACAGGACCCAAAGAGAATCAAAGAAACTACGATTACTTTTCCATGACCTAGAGTGAGAGACGTTTTTTGGTGTTTGAATTTCTCGAGAATGCTTCACCGTAATCCTTAGCTTAGATAGTTAGCTTAGAAACGTTATTCACTTGTGCTATATATTGAGCCGAACCTCTAGAGCTAGTGCTCAATTGTTGACTTGCGACTTCTCATTGACTCTAAAAAGATTAAACAGTTCAACTCTCTCAATTGGGAGTAGATAAATGTTAAAAATATTCAGTGGAAATTTATACCACCCACTGATGCATGATGGGGCTTATAATGTATCATAGGGCCACATGCACAATCGTTTTGCGGATTGCCCACAGAAAGCTTGAGAGACCCTTGACCATTGTCATCCCGCACGGCTGAAAGAGTCCCGTAGCCTCCACGCGGCATCAGGGGTTACAGTCGCGGGAAGATCGAACCATCCGTGGCTGTCTCGTGTATCTATACATCGTGATTTTATTGCTTTATTTATCGAAATATATTGCATTTTATCTATGAGTGTTGCTTTAACAATAGACAACAAAGTGGTACAAGTAATTTGCAAAACAGTACGTTTACGATTAGACCATTTATGTTAATTATTTTAGAATTTAAAAATCTGCACAGTGTTGACGTGCTGCCGTAACATCATTATTTAGTCTGCAAGAGATGGCAGGCCGAAAGATGAGTACAACTCATTTGAGCTTGTAGCTGAAAGAGCTTTCCTCAAAAGTAAGCATAATTTATTGAACGAATCTATGATTCTTTTAGAAAATAAAATGAGCTTTTGGTGCATGTATTATAACATTAGTCCGCAGCTTGTTAACGCATCGTGCAGAGTAGTGTATTGGCTGAGCTTTCATGTATTCGCGACTAGTTCTAGCAATGTACTTTGCTTTATTTAAAAAAATGTTACTGCAAAGGGAGAAATTACACGTTGTGCTCATGCTTTAGAACATATGAGAAAAGAGGAAAACGTTTACTTGAAATAAACATACATTACACTAGTTTTTCGCAATGACGAGCTCAGGGTACTGAAGACTCCAGAATCTAGTTTAGCTTCTTCTGCCCGACTCCCAACGGGTGGTGTAACCCCTCCAAATCGTCGAGCACCCCCCAATTTTAATATCTTTGTTGTTAAAATCAATAGAAACCCTGCAAAATTATTTAAACTCCTTAACTTTGGCTTTACACTACACAAATTGAAAATCCTCCCCTAGTTTTAGCAATAATCTATTTCAAACATATACACTTAAGTAGACTTTTTCAAATGTAATAGTGTAGTCTCCCGTACTTTCTATCCTGATACAATCATTAATGACGGACAGTAAACAAAGCTCTGTTAGAAAAATGCCAGGTTAGGATATTCGGTTATGCTCCATTCTAATAACTTTACAACCTTTTTACTCTTAATTTTTCCATGTAATTTCATATTTTCTCTCTTAGCTTAATTCAATATGCTACGGTGGCTGAAGTAGGTTCGGTTAGGTTTAACCAGATATGAAAACGTAAAAGTACCATGAACTGATTATGGTGGGGCAGTTTCTCATATTATTTTTAAATACGCTTCCTAACAGCTCACTTAATACAATTTCAATGCCCTTTCTGTAATATAAAATGTTCTTATTGATACTTATTCATTAGAGGTATATTCTTCAGCTATTTTTCACTACACGTCACATATTTCTCATTAGATTCTGCATGGGTAACTTTGCATTCCCTTTATCCTTATTCATTTCCTCTATTTTGACAAATATGCCTCTCTTTTTACGTATACAAAATCACTTTGGGTTTGCAAGTTTCCAGCGTTTCTTCTTTCCGCTAGAAACAATAAAATAAATGACACAACGATCGAACGCAGCGTGTTTCTACTGCTTTCCTAGCCTCGCTGCGGGTTGATTTTACTAGAGAAGCCCGCGGCTCAACCGCCACCGCAGGATTCCGTCAAAAAGCACTGTGCAACAACAACACAAAGTGGTCCCTTCGATAGACAGTGGGGACGGGGCACCCACGGGGCAGCTACGAGTTTGACTGTGCATGTGACCCATACAGTATCACTAACTATATAGTAACTACCTCTATGGCTAACGAAACTCGCAAGTTCAGAACAGGAGAAAAAAATGTTCGCCATTAGATTCTATCGTGAGCTATATCAAGCAAATTTTCAATAGGAACACCTAACTCTCGAAGATCCTTTCTAATTTTGATATTCTCGGTCTTCCCAATGGCCTCTGTTCCTCCGGTTTCCAACCACGATGGAACATAATCATCACTTCTCACATCCGAGCTACATGGGCTGCCCATCTGAGCCGTCGTGATTTCATTATTTATATAATATCAGGTAAATCATACAGTCTGTGGAATTTTTCATTATTCAGTCTCGTTCATTCGTCGTCATCTCGTCCCGTTTCTTTCTTACTCTTTCTCAAAACTTTGTTTTCAAACTCACACAATTTGTGTTCACGTGCCAGAATCGTACTCAAACTTTTGCAACCATTAAGTATTACCGTTCTGTATATTTTCAATTTGAATTTTCTTGATATTAATCGGGTGGTTAGTTGCCTCTACACTGAATAGAAACATGCGTTGTCCGATGCTAATCGACTTCTGATCCGTCACTTTGTTTTTTGCTTGTTACATGTGCTTGCTCCGAAGTATTTAAATTTACTTACTTTCCTTATGCTCTCATTCTTAAGTGTTACATTTTTATTTCCTTCATCTTCTCTGTTTTTGCTCTATTTTGTTTTCTCTACGTTCACATGTGGACCTATCTCATCGCAAGCTTCTACTAAGATATCGTTGTTACTTTGTAGTGCATCTATATCGTCCCCAATTAAATCTACATCATACGCCTATACGATGATGGTTCAAGCCATTCAGTGCTAGTCCAGTTTTGTAATCTTTTATTTTCAGAAATGAATATTCTATTGCAAACTTAAACAATAGGGATGACAAGGTATCACCTTGTTTCAAACCGCTGCGAATCTTGAAACGACCTGACATATTATTATCTATCCATATTCTGTTTGTACGGTCGCTGAGACAGATCCTCACTAAATGAAAAAGGTTTTTTATTTCGGAATTCCAAATCGTGCTAGGATATGGTATGGTTTTGTCTTTTCATGGAATTATATGTTTTCTTAAAATTTATTAATAACTGGTGGTGAGTCGTCCCATTCTATTCCCATCTCTTCTCTAATATTTGCTTTAAGAGGAAAATTTGGTCCAACATAGATCTATTTCTTCTAAATCTACATTAGTGATCTGCGTATGTTTCATCTACGTGTACGTTTAAGTGTGCTAGCAGAATATTACTAAAAACTTTGTAACATTTTGGGAGTAAAGAGATTCCGCGGTAATTATTATAGTCAGATTTATCACATAATTTTTTTTATAAACCAAGCTATTACTGAGCTTTTCGATTTCTTTTGAATCTTTCTCTCTCCTTTCTCCACATAGCACATATCAATTTTTGTAGTTCCTTGACTAGAGCAGTTTCTTCTCCTTTAATTAATTCGACTTGGATGTAGGCAATTCCTGTTGATTTGAATTTTTTTAAATTTATTCATTGAAATTTTTATCTCGACCTATCTAGGTTCTTTTATCCACGATTCTGTGGTATAGATTTTGAGTTCCTCGATTTGTTCTGCGGTGTGTACATTAAGAAGTTTGTCGAAATAGCTTCTCCACACATCGTGATTTTTAGTCGGATCCGCCTAAACATCTCCACGTTCATTTTTAATCATCCCTAGTCTCGGTTGGAATTCTAGGGTGTGATATGTACGTTAAACTCTTTGTTGAAGAAAATGTGGGGAAACGTGTCTCTGAACAATTATTAATTGTTAACTTTACTATGTGATTATGGAACTCATAAATTGACACCCGTTGACTAAATTGTCCAATCTTGTTCATGCAAAACTTTGTTTCATTAATACTTGGTATGTTTTTAAGGTGATGTAGAAATCGGATTTCAGCGTTTGGATGTGATAGACAACTTTTAGTTACGGAAGTGGGACAGAAAATTTCAAGCTGTGGCGAAACGGTTGAATGATAGATCTTAAGTATGATATTTGAGTCTTGTAGTGCAAAAGCAATGTGATAAGAAACCCACCAGACACATGAAAGAAGATGACGGCGTTTTGGTTGGAAATGGTCTCTAGGAAAACTAATTTGAGTTTGTCCTGGTGAAGATAACTGTGTTGGGGTGGTAAACATAAAATACGGCGATTAGGACCAGAACTTGGCCTATTCAGACACTGTAGCTTCTAAAAGTGTCAATTTTGGTGAAGCTGTCTGATGGAAAGAAATTGACTCATTGCAGTGAAATGAGTTGTGGGGAAATTTGAGTCTCTAACAGCAGGGAAAGGTACTACGGATAAGAATGTGACTGCAAAAGATGGTCGGAAAGTAAGCATTCCAGTTTGATACTATGATAATATGTTTTGATTTTATGCATAACTAGAAGTGGAAGTGATATGTTAGGTAAGAACTGGAAAAAATTAGATAGAAGAAAAAGAATTGTGAGAGGGCGAGGAGAAAGCCCTGTGTGCTGTATTAACCCTAGGAAACCGTGCTCGTATGTGCTACGTGTAGTACTAAGGGGGTGGGGCTGGCGTAAAATTTGCCGCGCTGTTTCCAGGTCATTTTTGAACCTTATATTGTGATTCTGAGTAATTTTGAACTATACTTACTTACTTACTCTATGGCTTACGGAACTCGCAAGTTCATCGCCGTAGTAACAAAGTTCGCCATCGGGACCTATCCTGGGCAAGATCAAGCCAGTTTTTCTCACAAACACCTACTTCTCGAAGATCCCTTCTAATATTGCCCTCCCAACGTCGTCTCGATCTTCCCAACAGTCTCTTGCCCTCCGGCTTTTTCAACTAAGATGGAATATAATCTTACTTTTCCTTTTTCAGCCGAGCTACATGACCTGCCCATCTTAGACGTCGTGATTTCATTATTCTTACAACAGCGGGTAAGTCGTACAGTCCGTGAAGCTCTTCATTATGCAGTTTTCTCCATTCTCAAATTATCTAGTCCTATTTCGGCCTGTATATCTTTCTCAAAAACCTTATTTTCAAACACACGTAATTTATGTTCATCTGCTATGGTCGTACTCCAACTTTCGTAACCGTAAAGTATTACCGGAAGAATAACCGTTCTGTAAAATTTCAATTTGAATTTCCTTGATATTAATTGCGATGTTAGAAGCTTTTGGACTGAATAGAAACATGCGTTGCCCGATTATAAACGATTTTTTATTTCTTCCGTTACCTCGTTTTTACTTGTTACGTATGCTCCCAAGTATTTAAATTTGTTAACTTTCTCTATGTTCTCATCTTTAGTTGTTATGTACCTATTTCAGTTATACCCTGTGTTCCGACTTGTTATCATGTATTATGTTTTCTCTATGTTTACCTGTAGACCTATCTCATCGCACGCTTCTACTAAGACATCGGTTTTACTTTGTAGTGCCTCTATATCTTCCCCAATTAAATCTACATCATCCTCGTACACGAGCAGTTGATTCAAGCCATTCAAGGTTAGTCCCTTTTTGTCCTCTTTTATTTTTTAAATCGCATATTCCAAAGCAAAGTTAAACAATAGTGGTGCCAAGGCATCACCTTGTTTCAATCCGTTGCGAATCTTGAAACTATCTGATTCTACTCGTACTCTGCTTATGAGGTTGCTGTCTCGCTGAGACCCATTTTCACAAGTTGAACAAGTTTCTTCGGAATTCCAAATTCTACCAGAATACTGTATAACTTTTCCTTTTTAATAGAATCATAAGATTTCTTAAAATAAATGAATAGTTGGTGAACAGTCCCATTGTATTCCCATTTCTTTTCCAAGATTTGTCTCAAGGCGAAAATCTGGTCCAACGTAGATGTATTTCTTCTAAATCCACATGGTCATCTCCAATTATTTCATCTACGTATACGGTTAGGCGAATTAGCAGTATATTACTCAATACTTTGTAACAAGTTGTGAGTAACGAGATTCCGTGGTAATTATTACAGTCCATGCGCAATGAAAAAGGACAGTAGAAGTAGCTCTTTCTATTTTTCATAAGTGGTTACATTTGAGACATTGCTTGCATTATTAATTAGAGTTTAATTTTATGTTTATTTGTTTATGCCTTTATGCTTCTAAACATTTGTGTACTAAATGAGTAAGAAACATTTATATACTCATCTGATAACGAAATAAGGTTTCAACACCAACAGTAAAATATGCACAAACACGAACATTTTTATGGTGTATCACATTTCAGAGATAGGACTCTTGTGCTATAACAAAGATGGATTACACCATACAAAATATTTTTTCTATGAAATGAGATTTAACGTAAATGAAGAAAACACTGAAACGAACAATGTAAAAAATCTGGAGATTTTTTGAGAATAATTATAATCCGAACAAAAACACCAGAGGTGCAAAAAGTGGAGCCAAGTTCTTTAGCCCTAAAAAGGTGTGAAATGGGAGATGGATGAGCCAAGTTCCTTGGTGACAGCATGTAACAGGAACAAAGGAACTTGGCGCGATATGGCAACAGCCTTAAGGTTGGTGGCGGTGGATGTAGTGGGTTTTAGGATCCCCACCACCCTTATAGCTTGAGGATCATGAACCTTGCCACTTCGCGCCAAGTTCCTTTGTTCCTGTTACATGCTGTCACCAAGGAACTTGGCTCATCCATCTCCCATTTCACACCTTTTTAGGGCTAAAGAACTTGGCTCCACTTTTTGCACCTCTGGTGTTTTTGTTCGGATTTCACAGCTTTTTGTACGTGTATACTCGCTCGCTCGGCCTCGTTTAGTTCCTCGCCCCCCGTAGATGTCTGCGCCCCCAACTTCGAGTTTTTGGGTACTTACGCCGCTTTATCGTATACACTCTCCAAGACACTGTGCTTCCATGTTGCAGATTTTTTCCCATACCCACCACCCG
>JAGDQP010002037.1:42138-55721 GCA_022664845.1 Lepisma saccharinum | reverse complement strand
CGAGGAACTAGGCTCATCCATATTCCATTTCACCACTTTTTAAGGTTGAAGGAGTTGACTGGACAGTTTGCACCCCTGGTGCTTTTGCTCGTATTTCGCAGCTTTTTACACTTGTGTAATGTATATACTCGCTTCGCCTCATTGGGGCGCTGCCCCCAGAATTCCAAGATGGCCTCGCTGGGGCGCACCCCTTTATCGCAATCAGGCTCCAGCTGGGAACTGTACCCTAGTAGGGGAGACGAGCCGAATTTATTCTAACCTACTCGTAATGGTACACCTTCATACCAAATTTCGTTTCTCTAGCTTCAGTCGTTATAAAGTGGGGCTTAGGCGGGCATTTTGGATAAAAGATGGACACATTTTTAACGTTTTCTTATATTTTCGTGACATACTCGTGATGATACACTGTCATACCAAATTTCATTTCTCTATCTCGAACGATGTGAAAAATGGTATTTCAGCTGCCATTTTGAATCAAAGATGGTGAATTTTTTAAAACGTTGTTATGTTTTCCTAAACTACTCTTGATAATACATCATTATGCCAAATTTCGTATCTCTGGCTCAAGCAGTTGGAAAATGGATTTATGACGCCCGCCATTTTGGATCCAAGATGGCGTCTTTAGAGATATTTTGTAATAGTTTCATAATCTACAAATAATGTTGTACTGTCAAACTAAATTTCATTATTCTAGCGGCAGCCGTTTAGGCTGTGTATTCTTTAAAATTTTAGGGTTGGCGGCCATTTTGAATTCAAGTTGGCGACTTTTTCAAATTTTTAAAATGTTTTCTGAATTTGCTACCAATGATGTAGTTTCATACCAAATTTCACTGTTCTATCTTTAGCCGTTTAGGCTGTGTATTCTTTGAAATTTTAGGTTTGGCGGCCATTTTGAATCCAAGATGGCGACCTTTTCAAAATGTCGGAATTTTTCCTTTATCTACTTATCATCCTCTACCTTCATACCAAATTTCATGTTTCTAGCTTACTCCAAACACCCTAAACAATATGATGAGTGAGTCAGTCAGTGAGTGAGTGAGTGAGTGAGTCAGTTAGCCTAAAATGTACAATTTCAGGGGTCCACAACTAGAACATAGTTTGAGATACGAATATGAAATTTTGTACATCTGCACATATTTACCATATCTCCTTAACGGCAAAAGCTCATATTCCTATCTTTAACATCTTTTTTCTTACGGGGCCCCCAAATCGTCGATTTTGCCATAAACTCTTGTTCCTGTATAACATGCTTCTGGCAGTGCTAACGTTTTCTGACGTGAAGAACTTGGCTCATGCACTGCCGTGCATGTTGACCTGCAAAGAATTTTAAAAAATTGAGCTCGCAGGCAAAGTTGCCCCCCTCCTGGTATTCTTAGGGTTAAGAAAACAGGATAGGACGAAGCTAAGTATTTAAAAACGACTGGCAATTAATTGTTATTTTCTCTGTATTAATACTCCAGATTCTGAGTATGATACAATAAAATGATCCATGTAAGCTGTATGCTGAATATTATATGATTGTATGAGCCCTCGTCAGGTAGGTATGTGAAAAAGTATATTACATCAACCGGGGTCGTTACAAAACATCATTAGTCACATTTCAATACTGAAAACTCTATAAATATGTTTATATATTTTAAAATTCTTCTTTTGAAGATAGATATCTGGATGGCCGGTAATCCGTTACTGGCTTCCGAAAGCAATTTTATACGGAAGCTCCCAGGTGAATCGCTAAAATTAACCAGATAGAATAACTGAATTACATAGTTTTGGATTATTTTAATTACAAAAATCTGAATAATTCAGAAATCAACTATCAGTGCTATTTCAATAACAGTTATCTACAATGTTTACTCGACGCTTATCTGGAATTTCGTATTACGGATGTTAGATTATTCCATATTATCAATGTTCGTATTAATCGGATGAATGTAAGTATTTGGGTGAATTCGAATTTCCGAATTATTTGTATGTCGAAAATGCTGGCAAGGAAGATTATAAATAATTCGCATGGCAAATTACTGCGATGAAGAATACATGAGTGAATTGAAAGAAGAATTTGGTCTCATAAATGAATGGGATATCGATGTTCAGAATTTTCTTGCCGACTCTCGAATTATCCGAGTATTCTTCACCTGAACATTCATATTATTAGTGTGCGAATTTTCTATTTTCTTTTTCATTTCTTCAGTCATATCAGAATGCCAAAAAAAAAAAAAAAAAAAAAAAAATAGTAACTAAACAGGATAGTTAGTAAGTACGTAATTAAATTTAAGACATTCGGATTATTTAAGTTACATATTCAGATAATTCCTTTGCCAGACATTTCGATTATATTTTTGGAATATTGGAGATATGGTTGTCAGAATGGCGTGAATGAAGAAATAAAAAAAAATAATAGGAATATATTGGTGGCATCAATATGAAAGTTCCGATATAAATTAAATTCTAAAGATGAATGTCCGTTTCATTTGGAAGACAAATGTGTCAATAATTTTGATGATACTTATCCGAGTGAAGAATTAGTTTCCAGTTGTTCATATAACATGTCTGGATAATTCGAAACATGAATATCCGGGCTATTTATTTAATAGATATCCGGATTTTTAAAAAAATAATCTCTATCTATTTACGCTTTTCGGATTAGGAAATTTGACATGCAATTTATTTGTAATTCGCCATGTCAAGATACCCGACATGCAAATAATTTGGATGTGACAATTATTTACTTACTATTCATATGATCTATTCGCACATTGATCTGCCATCTACAGTCCAAAATTCCAAATCACTTTCATGTAAACAATAAAGATGACTATTACCCAAATAATTCGGATATTAGATATCCGAATTATCTGGATTATTTAGTTTAAATAATGCGAAGGGATATTACGTGCATTATTCAATCGTGTTTTACTTAGCGATTCGTTATAGGAATGTACAGATATCCAAATTATCTGCTTCTGGAAACCGAGAATGGATAATCGGTCATCTGGATATCGATTTTCAAGAATATATAATAACAACAGATATATTTGTAGTATTTGAAGTTCTAAATTACAAATTAATTATATTTAGAGCAATTCTCAAGTGTAGAAATAAGATGACACTCAAGACTTTGCTCCTCTTAACTGTACATTTATTACCCTTTCTAATCAGGTCCGTTTATAAATAAGTCTTTTCACCAGAAAGTAATACGTCATTGAAAGTGAAAACATATGATGACTCCTACCGTGATGTGAAGTAAAAAAATATTAAAAAATATCGGAAGTTTACTCTTTGAGATGCTTTATACGAGATTTTTTCTAGTGAACAAGAAAAATACATTTTAAATCGCGTGGTTGATACATCATTATTATCATTGTCACACGAGCTCCAACTGAACATTTTGAAAGTTTAATTTGCAATGATGGTGGATTCCTCTGTATTCGTAATTGTTAACGTGGCATATTGTTAACAATCTCCATGATTTTATTTTATCTTTTACATTTGGAAGCCGTTTTAAGAAATTTATATATGTTTGTACAGTTTCCACGATTAAATATTGTGCTTGACTGAGACCAGAGAAGAAAACCATCAGAATGTTATATACTAATTTGTTATATTTTTTGCACACCACATACGTCTAAGGAATTGGACGGGAAACGTAAATTACTATGACGAAGATATATGAACAAACAACTGGAGAAAGTTTTACACCGCGGTGTTAAAATTAATAAATGGTGAAGGTGCTGTAATATTTCTTCTAACATTATTATATAGCTCATACACTTATTCTATAATATTCTGCGAGAGCAATTACTTGTGCTGTAGTTATATATAGCTAAGTTAAAATCACCATTAACGGACAGTAATGGACGCTTGAAGGGAATTTCGTGAAATAAAATTTTCTTAAGGGCAGGAATTATTTCACCTACATAGGGAAATTTAATATAGTATGTTCTGGTGCCACTGAATATTATTTGCTTGTCATTGCTTTCACCTGGTATTTCTGACATGATGTTGAAGTTAGTTCAATGATCGAATCTACTCTTCCATGCATTCTGTTAAGCAACTGATTAAGGTAAGAGCTTTCGTTTTTTACATTGTTTTCTTCAGTTCATAATAGTTCGTGGTGTCTTCAAATCTGACAACGTTAATTTAACTCATTTTCCAACATCATATAGTGATGAAATTTTGCACAGCGACGTAAGTCGGGTGACAATGCAGTATTCTATTACCGTGACTATAATCCATTAAAGTACACCCGAAGACCACATAAAACTACAATAAATTCACTTTTAGCTTATTAAAACAAACCCAATAGTTCCTAATCATCTCGTTTTGCTGTATTAGTGCATCTGCAATCCCTTGCTAGTCATTACAAAACAGAAGCATCTATATTCTTCTTCAATTGATAAATGTAAAACGTGCTGAAAATGCCTGTCTTAAAATTATTCAATTTAAAAGAATTAGTTTTACAAACCATATTCTAAATTATATATATATATATAAGCATATTGACTTCTAGAATGGAAAATTGACCATCATATTCACTGCAGATCGTGATCATCAAATACATCTTGGAAATCATTGAAAAAATCTGCATGAACTGTTTTCTTATTTTGCCACCAGTACATTAACAGCCCACCTCCTGCCTTTTCCATCTTCATGTACGGTCCAGCTCCTTCAGAAAACATTCCATGTGCTACAACGGTAGGATTCATGTAAACAGTTATCTACGTATAATTATGGAAAGTGACAAATTCTGTTCCAACAAATAAATCAAAATTACAGTAGGAATATCTCATCAAGACGCTCTGTATTGAGGCAACATTACATCTTTGAACTGCCATGCTTATTCTTTGAATTAGGAAGGTGCTTGCTCTATCATCACCAGATAATGTGATACGCTTACCTATTTCCTTTACAAAGTTGAGGTCTTCTTTTCCCCATGAACCACTGGATTCGATAGCAATGGATACAAAATGGTACTAGTCTGTAAGATTACTGTATTTTCTCCTTTTATCCGTTTCTTTTCGACTGGCGATGTTTCCCCCATGGATTAAGGAAAAAGGGAGGTTGGAAGGAGCAAACGTATCTGAACATATGAAATCCCAAATGAACGCTTTGCCTCTCTTCCAAGGTAACAGAGTCATCCCATCTGGTCTTTTTACCATCTGTTCTGCTACATCCAATTGGTTTTCTTATTGCAGGTATACCAGCTGAGATTAGTGCTCTCATTATAATGGCATTAAGATTTGAGTGCGACGGTGTCTACCTGCGCTTTTGGAACAAGAAAGGCCATATAACCCTGTTTTATTTACTTCACTCTTACAAGCCTGGCATTTGTGTCTTTCGCATATATCTGCACCCAGTCGAATCGCAACTGCTATTCGGAAACATTTGTTACTTAAATGAAGGCCAATAGGGGGCGAAGGCAGAGCTTTGAGCCAAGCTCTAGTCAGTGTATGTCTGATGAGGATCTTTGCTAGAAGGTCGAAACGTTACGTGTAATTTGTTTTCTACGAAAAGTATAGTCTTGTTCAGCAGTTCAGTGTTTTATTTTGATCTTAATTGCAAGACGTGCAACTATGTTTTGTTGTCTTCTGCTTCCTAAAGTTTATTTTTCGTAAGAATAAAGTGTGTTTATCTGTTGTAGTAGTAACAAACTCCTAATAAAAGTGAATCAGTTTCATAACATACTGTCACCTGTTGCATTTCCCGCTTGTGTCAATAGATGTCTCTACTTTTAAAATGTAAAGTTGAAGTGAGTAACTTTTTTCTATTATACTAAATTGTTGCTTTTTGTACTGTATTTTTGGCATACAATTTAATATGTTTAATAATGATTCGTTATGCAGATTAAACAATTGTACAAACACAATGGAGTATTGTAAAATAATATGTACCTCAGATGGATATGTACAGAAAGAATATAAATATTATATGCAGGGTACAGCGTGTACAGAGGATATTTATACTTACCCTCTATTCAACAAATGTTTTTTATCTTTGCCGCCTGCGTTTATCTTTAGTTAGACGTAGTGGAGGTCTTTTCAGTGGTAGCAGAAAGGAGCTGAGAAACATTGATGCGATGTTTGATAAGATTCTCCACTGCTTGTTAGAGGTGTAGTGCCACTACAGGTTAGACTTGGGGCAATTTTGAATACATATTTTCTCATCTTCATTCGCTCTCAACGTCATTTTGAGTAAAATCCTTCTCACAATGTGAATATGTTTCTCTCAATTTCGAATAAATATTTTCTCATTTTTTTTAGCTCTCATAATGATTTTGAGTGATTACCCTTTCAAAACTTCGAAAGAAATGTTCTCAATTTTGACTAACTACTTTCTCATTTTCGTAGCTCCGGGGCTATCTTTTGAGTCGTTACGTTCTCAACATTTTGAGTATTTGCTTCGTCCCTTTTGAATATATTTTTCTCATTTCTGAAAAATAGTCCCAACTTTTCTCATTTTTGAGCCGAAATTTAACTGCTCATTTTTCGAGTAGTTTTACCTCATGTTTGAGACTTTTTTTTCTCATTTTCCAAGAAATATTTTCTCATTTTTTTTAGCACCACCACGTGTTCAAAATTGAGCAAAATTTAGTCGGAACCAGATTGAGTCCAAAATTTTCTCAAATTCGAGTATTTTTTTTTCGTTTTTGAATAAACCTTTTTAACAGTGCATGTTTTACAGATCATTCACGTGAGGATAGACACCACATTAGAAAAAAAAAAGACTCGCACTACACAGAATTGTTCTGAACGATGAAACGGAGATAACATGACACGAAACATATTCCAAGCGCCGACCACTCAAAATTAATAAATTCGCGGAGCGGATCTAAAACAAGTCTATACACTTAAACAATCAAGTTCACTCTGTTGTTACTTTCATATATTTCTATATATCTATATAATTTTAAAACCATATTTTTTTCAATACAGACTTCTTCATCCTAAAATAAATACTAACCAGTAATGACATGAAGTTTGGCTGGTTGCAGAACACTTTAGGATTTGGCTCACAAAATATTAGCTTAAGAAAAAGTATCCGAACAGCGAAATAACTCGAAAAAAAAAATTAAAAGATTCTTTTCTTAAACTATTCGTACTAAAAAGTGAAAAAATAATTTTGTTTTGGCATGACTAAAAAAAAAAGCATGGGGCGCACCAATTGAAGAATTTATAAAGTGACTGTACATGACAGAGCGGACCATGCTTTTCTTTTTAGTCATGCAAAAACAATTTTTTTTTTTACTTTTTAGTACGAATTGTTTAAAAAAAAGAATCTCTTTAAAAAGTTTTTTATTATTATTTTTTTATTAATGAAATTACAATAAGAAATTATTTTGTTTTTCTGCGCTATTACGAATGTCTTTGTTCCAAGCATAAAAATGGCCAAAACAACTATAACTTAGATCTGTTTTGGAAAGTAAGGGGTGTCCATCACCGGTACGGCACCGTAAGCTTTTGTCCAGTTTTGGGCACTCACTATTCATTACTGTGTTAAAATAAAATTGATTGATTGATTGAGATGTTATTAACGTCCTAAGCGAGCTTATGAACTTCTAAGGACGAGACTACAGTTTTTGTTAAAGTGATCTTCGAACCACTTCTTTCAATAGCCCTTAGTGCAAATTGAATCCATGACCACGCGCGCAAAAAGTGAGCGTGCTTAACTCTCAGCTAATTCGAGGGCGAAATCGTAATTCTGTTAGTTGTTTTATTTCAACTTGAGAATTGTTATTTACTCTTCATGACCATAAGTTATCCGGGAAAATTTTGGTCCCATTTTTTCCAGTGATGGACGCTGGGATGCCCTTTAGTGAAATGATTTATAGTTTTAGCATTATTCATTACAACTTAGAATTTGCATTTTTATGGCCACAAGGAATCTATGGCTCAGGCCGGAATAGGATAGGGGAAAGGAAGCAGGAAGGAGTCGGACAAATCTAAATTGGTGGTGCCATCAGGCCATTAATCTGGTAGAACTGAGGAAAAGCTCTGTTAAAACCTCAGTAAGGATGGTTTCGAACCCAGTACTGCTGGTTTCGAACCCAGGATTTTCGGAATGATCACTAAATGGAATTCCATGAAACAATCAGATAAACGAAGAACAACATTTAATATATAATCTTGTTTAGTACTCATTTTCTCAATATCAGCAACGATTAACTAAATTATTTTGAGTTGAGCAGTCTGTCCATTACTGGGTGTCCATTAGTGAAACATCCAGTTCTTTCCGTGTCCAGCACTGGTATAAAAACAATGTTAGACAAAAATGATTTACTCTAGAATTGTGTATGTTAATGAAAGTAATGGGTAGAAGTCACTACAAGAAAGGATGAAGAGCGTGTGACATTATCATTACTTCAATAAATTTGAACTGTATTTGAGTTAACAATTATAACGGTGAAAAGTGTCCTTAAAATGTATATTACTGATGCGTTTCCCTTATGATTCGTAAATTTATTCTTATTGTGTCACTTACATCATTTTTATTTAGTTATTTATATTTCCGTTCAACATTGTCATTTACTTCAATCTGTAACAGTATTAGAGCGACAAAATTTCTGTACTTATTCTAAACACAGAAAGTTAAATAAATTAACCCTTGTTTCTGAGATAATATGTTTAAATGAATAAGATAAGAAGAAGTGATAGTTATACCCAAACGTCCCGCATGATAATCGCGTGGCAAATTGCAGTTAAAATAATGCATTTTTAAATAATAGCTGGTAATTTGTAATAAAATATTATGCACCTAAACATTTTTAAGGGAAAGATTTTGTGCATTGAGATTTAAATGACATATTTCTGTGCATCGTTTTTCCTCACTTCTTATGTTACTTCCAAAACATAAATTAACTTAAATGAAAAAATAACATGAAAGATCGTTTTCCATCAAAGGAGAGCTTCGAAAATGTGATATACTCAAGGATTCTTTACTCTTCCCATCTAATCGAAACCACCAACCCTCGTATAATTTGTACTAATTAAGATTAGGATTCTTTAAAATGCAATTTTTTATTTATTTGTTTATAGTACATCAGAGCAACATAGTTGCATATGAAAGTGTCAAATATGGATACATACAATTAAACAATGGTTAGATATAATAAATATGCTACAGATACAATATACAACATAGAGCTTACAGAAAACAATACACTTAAGTGTCAGATTTGGTATCATCCAAATTAACAATAAAGGTCTCAATTTCTTCAAATGTGTACCCTTCACTCCGTATCAAGATCTTTTTAAAGATATTTTTAAATTTCGTAAATTGAAATTCTCTGAATTCGAACGGTAATAAGTTATAAAATCTTAAACCTTGCACATAATAAGCATTATACGTCTTGGCAAGTCTTGTATTAGGTAAAATGTACTGTAGTCTATTTCTTGTATTATATGTGTGACGCATGGAGCCAGTCGTATACTCTTCTAAATGAGTTTTTACATACAAAACTGAATGGAAAACGAACAGACATGGAATTGTTTATTAAAAAAAAGCTCTAGAGGAATGCCAGAGTATCAGTTTTATAGCCTTTTTCTGTCGGATAAAGACCTCTTTCCATCTGGGGAACAGATCCCCAGAGGAGAATAGCGTATGAGATATGCGAATGGAAAAAGGCAGCTATTTTTAAGTAATTTGAAGAAATATTACATCTTAATTTACGTAGAATATACGAACTTTTCTCAACCTCCCTATTACAAAATCAATGTGATCATTCCAAGTTAGGGAGCTGTCCAGAATTAAATTCCTAAACACTTACTTCAATTAGATATTTAAATTTAAAACTACTGTTTCAACTGCTTCTTGCAGTCATTATCATTAACAATTCTTTCTTAATTGATTGATTTTATGATTTGGAGTTGCTGTCAGGTCATCACGTTTATGCTGTTCTTGAGATCTTCTTTTTTGTTATTTTTCTTTAACAATTCTTTACATATAATAATTCTTGACATTGTTACAAGCCAAATTCGTGTTCGTTTATGTTATCTATATTGTAACAAATATCCTAACAATTATCTATTGTTAGTATCCTTCTCTAACAAAATTCGCTGCCTTGCTTTTCACTCCTTTCACCTATATTGATTACATGCTTTGCAAGCTCCAATTGCATTTCTCTATTTTCCATGTCTCAAACGTTCTTGATTTATTTCATTATGTCTTTATATGGCTATATAAGAGATGCAGCAAAGAATCATTTTTTTTTTAATCTTGCAGCAAAAATGCACATAATCATTAAAAGACAACAAGCGACCAAAAGAGAAATAAACTTCCTCCCTTATTTCTTGCCTTTTATCAGAAAGAGAAAAAAGTATAGAAATCAAATCCAAATAAGAAGGATACTCAACAAATACATTGAAAATAAAGAGTATTATTCACAGTTCTCCAATAAACGATATATATGTTAACATAGAGAACTAACCTTAACATCATTTTTACATTCTTTTCTTTAGTTTACAATGGTTCATAGTGTCCTTAAATCTTGCAACGTTAATTTAGCTTATTTCCCGACGTCATAGAACGATGAAATTCTGTACAGCGACGTAAGTTCCATTGTTACTTTCATGTATTTCTATAATTTAAAAGCAAATTTAACTTTTTAAATGTTATTCTAAAATAAATACTAGCACGCAACGATGTTGCGTTTGACTGATTGCAGAACACTTTAGGATATGGTTAACAAACATTAGCTTACAATGTATAGGGTAAGAAAAAGGTATCCGAACACCGAAATAACGAAAAAGATAATAAAAAACTTTTTTAAATAAAATGACTGTACATGAGAGAGCGCTTTATGCTTTTCGTTTTAGTCATGCATAAACAAAATATTTTTTTTTACTATTTAGTGCGAATTGTTTTATTTTGTTTTTAAAGAAAAGTATGTTTTTAAAAAGGGTTGTTTATTATTTTTTCAATATAATCCACTTGCTTCTCAAATCACTTGGTCAATCGTTGCACCAACTTCTCTATTTCCTCAGGAAGGGAAGTATTCTGTTCGCAGTGAACCACTGATGCACTACTTCTTGCACTTTGTCGATGGCAAACAGAGGACTAAGCTTGCACAAATTTTATGAAACCTCTTGTGAATAATACCATATGCAGAAGCACCGCAGTCAGCTTGCCACTTTCTAATAGTCACTCCCCTGTCTAACAGAACTATCTCACAGGGCACTTATTGTTTGTCATCACTTTTAGCCGTGGTTCAGAATAAAATCCTTGTTTGTCGTTAACAGAAAAATTGTTCAAGTAGGATACAAACAAAGTTTCATTTGTTTCACACAAAAGATTGTTTAAATGGATTTGATTAGCACTGGTGAAAAAATACGATGGTACCGAGTTAGACTTGACACGGGTCTGCTATTTGGCAGCTCGGGGCCCACAACGCTTGTTGGCTGAAGTTAAGTGGAGCTCAACTCATATAGGAACATTTTTAGAACTTAGAATTTCTAACATGATAATTGCAAAGAAGTTACAACATCATAAATATTGCTGTATTTTAAGACCTACTATACGTTTATGCAGAACAACAATCAATATAGCATTAAAGCGTTTCTTTGTATGTTTCGCCAATAACCAAGGTAACAAATACGTTTTAAAACTCAGAATTGGCTTTATTTACTAAGATCTTTGTTTGTTCCATTATGCAAATCAAATTTGTTCCAAACTCATTAATTTCCTTGTTACTCATTCATTTGTGCCAAGCACATGAAATATTCAGAAATAAGCAAGTTAACAAAATACTCGAGAATTGTTAACTGATGTTCTAAATTCTGTAATTGGCAAGCAATAATATTCCATTTTGTAATATTAAAGCTTTAAGCTTGGCTTTTACATAATTACAACGAAACAGGTCATTGAGGAAAAAGAGAGTGTGGAGTCGTGGCGATATAGATAGCTTGTCAGGCTACAAAACACTGGGACCTCAGTTGTATTTCAAGCGACAGGCCATTCTGATTGAGGTTTTTCCAGGGTTTCCTCGGTCACACCAGACAAATGCCGGGATAGTACCTACAAAATACACCCTGGCCGTCTAGCTTCCGCAATCCTTTCCCCACCCTATCCTGGCCTAAGCGTCAGATGCCTAAAGGTCTTAAAACAAATTCACTACTCAGTTCTGTTCCTGCTGGCCGTTGATGTATATTAATATTTTTCAGTGCCCACAATTTTATTCGTTTAATCAAACTTTTGTAGACAGAAAACAATGTTTTGTTTGCGCCCTAAACGAACAATTTTCCCTGTGTTGAGCATCTAGCTCCTTCCTCCTGCGTAATACTTGTAGGACCATTTTTTATTTTTTTCAATACACTCCTCCGTTTCGGTAAAATTCTGTCTTCCTGTTGTGCAGCACAAGTCTCCGATGGATTTCAGTCTCTGATAGACCTCCAGTCCATAAGAAACGTATCAGTAAGCGGTACTCTTCTTTGGTGCACACGGAGAGAGGAGCAGCCATTATTAACCTCACCTTAGTGGTATAAGAATTGCTTCAGCATCCTGAAATTTGAAATGCAAAATTAAGACAGATGCCTCTGTCAATGATAGCTAATACTACAGTGGTGATAACAGAAACAAACTTACAACAACATTGCGCATAATTTGGACTTATCCTTGAACATAACATCCAATTATCAATAAAACCAGGCAATATATTAGGAGGAGCATTATCTTGAAAATAATGTACACACCCATTGCTGAACTCGAGTATTTCCGAAGTTAGATTACTAAAACATATCTTGGTCAAACGTTAAATCGGGAATTGTAATGCATATAATCAGTCATGATCACTGTACTCGTATAAACGACAACATCATTGGGTTTGTAAAAGGAGCAAAGAACAAAAAAGACAGATTGTTTGGAGAAAGATGTCAAATTTGCTACATTACAGATAACGTAAACGAAAAATGTGAAAGGTTAAATCTAGTTTGGAAAAATGTTCTGAATATGTTAAGAATTAAAAAAAGGTAAAACTGAAGTTCTCTATAATTGAATGACAATGATTAATGATCATAACATTTAAAATAGTACAAGTAATTAACAAATAATTAATTCTGTGAAAATATTAGACCTAAAATGACTTGGGGAATTAGTTGAAACATCATGTTTTCGCTTTTTAAATACAATTTTAGTAAAGATGTTCTCACAATAAGCATCGTGCTTTGGTTATAAGATCACTATTTAGTAAACAATAATTACATATTTTTTTTTCACTTAAATATCCCTGAAAGAAGACAGAATAGCGCTAAGTAATACACTCACTTAGATAAACAGTTTATGTATATTGAATATATTTGCATTATTTGAGTCAACCTAATAAAGTTCACACATTTTCCGTTTATAGTGTTACAGAGTTTAAATTCATCTGTTTATATTACACACTCAGAAAGGTGCATCAGTGTAAAACATCCGTTCTCATGTCACGTCAAAGATACTAAAAATTATTTATTTTAGTGGATCGGATAATGCCGTTATTATTCTATACTAATATTTCCTACCATAATATAAATATCTCAAAATAACAACTTTAACTGTGGATGCATGTTATGTTGCATAGCAAACAGGACTTGACCAAATAATGAGATTTCAAC
>JAGDQP010002037.1:22603-36065 GCA_022664845.1 Lepisma saccharinum | reverse complement strand
CCGCTCTTGTAGTTACTGTATATTTACTGTACTCTTGAATTATATGGAAAATAATATATTTTTTTCCATTTTCAAATTAAATGTACTTTTAGGTACGACTGGAAGAGACTTTCCAACGCTTGCTATACATATCATGACGACATTCGCCTCGTATAACTGAGTTAAAATTAGAAAATCTAGAATTGAACACACTTGATGAATAATAGAGGTTTTGGAGAAAGCTTCAATTTATAATAGGCTATGTTAGGGTTCTATATCCTATTTTGCGAGGACCAAATATCTTTCTTGAAAATGGAGTTAAAAATAAACTGAAAAATTTAATATTACATAGTATAAGTGGTGGCAATAAATTCGGTATATAAATTTTAGGGCAAACGGAGGATATCAGGATGAATAACATTTAGGATATAATAGAAGGCCGCTGTCGATTGTATGTCCGCTCGTCTCCCTGTTTATTACAATAGGTTCTTAGTCGATAGCAGTTATTTCTGAACGACGCAGGTCTTACACTAGGATAAAAATCGAATTATGCGATACAAAATGTTGTAGATCAAACAGAAGCGCCATACTACCACTACTACAGACGATAATAAGTAAAAACAACATTTTAGTATGGAAGGTGGGTAGAACCTTCGTTTCACATTCACAATTTGAAATTATACCATGCCACTTTATCCTGAAATAGATCAAGAACCATTAAAGTGTTCCACGTTTCTATACTAATAAATTATGTATAAGAAACAAAGAACACAGAGGGATATGGTAAAGTACAAACGCACTATCTCTCACGATACGATCACTGCCCAAAGTCATCTTGTGAGTAAAGATATACTTTGTGGACCTCGAACAAATACTTATGTGTATTTAATCAGCATCACACAATGCAAGTAAATGCCAATTTGTACTGAAAGAGAGAAAAGAAATGAGGTGAACAACTTGAAATTCGTAATGAGAGGCTTTTTGAAGGTCTTTTAATTAGCTATTAGTAAAACATTGCAAATAAACACAGTATATATGCAATGAAATCATGGTGAAGGATCGTCAGCAATCGTTTTCTACGTCAACATTATAACCAAAGGATTGGTCGTCTAAGCATTTGGCTGACATTACAAAAGTTCTTCAAGACACTATTACTGGCCCGTAGGCCACAAACCCACCTCCGCCCCTGCCTCTTTCCAATATTAAGATTGTACTTATAAAAATTAATGTCTATTGTACTGGACAGTCTGTTCCCATTCCAACCACCTGGGTAGTATCCAATTGTAGAGGATTACAAATTTGTTCCTTTATATACGCAGGAATTATGGGATCAGTTTTTATATACCCAGTACCTAAGAAATTAAACTAGAATTATTAGCTAATATAGTATATCCTATTTTTATCTATTATCATAAAATACATTTAAAAACAATAACACAGATATGTACTATAGGATTACAAAATTAATGAAGATAAAATAATGTAAAAGAACAATAAAACGAATAAGCAACTGAATGTAATAGAGTATAAAATAACGACATAGATGTTACTACCATATGGTACAAATTGAAAGTGAACCATAGCATAGCGCTAGCAGAACAAAAAAAAAAACTTTATAAAGAAAGTCGCATATAGGCTTAATATAATAATTCAAGTATTCGATATACGGTACTATACTAAGAGATTACTAAATTATTAAGAGAAATACTATCACCATACTTGCAACTTATAATTGAAAGTGGAGTTGTTACTATAATTCCTAAAAAGCCAATAGGGATTATAGTAACTTCAAGACAAAACGTTCCTTATTTTTAAATTGTCAATTCATTTTATAGTATCACAGACTTTAAGTTGTCAAGTCTGAGACATGAATCAGAATGTGCCAGTAGCGAATAAAAGCAGCATTAAGATTACTGTTTCAGTACGGCTTTTCCCACTGTAATCTTTGTAATGTCTTTAAACAAATACCGGTATTTAATTGAAATACATCTTCTATGAGCTCTTATTGTTTATAATGCTTTCATTATTTCAACAACTATATTACAATTTCTAAGCAGTCTCTATATACATTAGTATCTTTGGAACTTGAATTTTGTTTATGGTCTTTAGGCAATTATGGCTAAGGCTGGAGTAAGGATGAGGAGAGAGTGGGGGAAAGAAGTCGGTTTGGGCCTATAGTTTTGAAGGCATCAGTCTCTGGTGTGACTGAGGATGCCCTGGAAAAACCTCAGTCAGGATGGCCGTTTAGTATCTTTAGACATAGAAATATTGTTGAGGAAATTTTTGTTGCCTAGCAATGATTCTTTGCGGTCTCTATAATAAGTTGAAAACGTTTTATGGATTCTTAGCTTTAATTCAAGTGCGGTAAAGATCTTTCTTGCTTTGTTTTTTCGATAAACCGGAGTTTAACTATAGAGGAATTAAACTAGGATTATTACCTAATATAGTATTTCCTATGTTTATCTATTATCATAAAATACATTTGAAAACAATAACATAAATATTTACGTTATTTCCTCATTACTATAGGATTATAAAATTAATGAAAGATAAAATAATGTAAAAGAACAATAAAACGAATAAGCAACTGAATGTAATAGAGTTTAAACTAACGAGAACGATTTAATAGAGTTCAAACGTACTATGCTGTTTGAAAAGGCCGTTACACCTAACAATCATTCAATATTAAAGCCTTAATAAATTAATATTTACTTTTCATGGATTTTGCAAATAGATCAAAGGATGTAGTCGAATCTTTCTTGGATGCTTTACATGCTTTACGTCTATTGTAAGAACATTTTCACATATTTTTTTTTCTAATAGCATCAGATCTCTCGAAATCAACTCAGCCTTTTTCTTGAACGGAAGCAGATGCCCAAATATTAATTCATGTATTTGCTTCGTCTCTAATTTATCAATAAACTTGACATTTCTCAATACAGTAAAGAACAACACTGGTTGATCAAAACTTATTTACATCCTTGGGAACGTTATCTATTTTCTAAATTGACATATATTTAGCATAACTTAGATCTTTCAACCATGGGACATTTTTACCTTCATTTCCATATTTCATATTTGAATGCTAATGAAGTTATCCTCCAATGTGAAGTATGTATTATTTATATTGTACAAGTTAAGTATTTTCTCGTCATAATATGTTGTATCACAGATCCAACAACGATAATCTAAAATCAAGAAGAAAACTGAAATCAAGATAAAGTATTTCACAGAATACCAAAAATCCTTTTGTAGCCATCGAATGCTGACAATTCAAAGATCGTCGAAAGTACATGTGTTAAAATATTTCATAGTTGTTGCTGTACTTCATACTTCATTTCTAACAATATTATTACCTATACGTATTCTGCTTATGGAGTCGAGACATATCCTCTCTAGCTAAACAAGTTTTCTGGGAATACCAAATTGCATCAGGATAGTGTATAGATTTTCGTTTTTGATAGAATCATATGCTTTGTTAAAATCAGTGAACAGCTAGTAAACCGTTGTCTCATTGTATTCCCATTTCTTTTCTAAGATTTATATCGAGCAGAAAGCCTGCTCCAATGGATATAATCTTTTCCTAAATCCACATTGGTGATCTCCAATTATTTCATCTATGTGTATGCTGAGGCGTGTTGGTAGGATATTACTCATTACTTTGTAACATATTGGGAGTTATGAGATTCCGCTGTAATTATTACAGTAATATTTATCGCCTTTTTTTAGAAACCGAAAATATTACTGAGGGTTTCCATTCCTTTGGAAGCTCGTCCTTTCTCTATTTAACACTTATGAACTTACCTTGAAAAGTAGTGCAAAGGTCAGTGATCATAATTTGATTGAATTTAGCTGTAGAGTGAACATGGAAGATGAGGAAATAACTGAAACAGTATGTCCGACTATGGTGAGATATCCAAGAACTTAAATTGGGGGAAATTTAAGAGCAAATTAAAATTACTTGATATTAAGAGTCGTACCAATTTAGGGGTAATAACTTATAAGATTTAAACAGCAGTGATAGAGGCAATTCAAGATGCGACACCACATAATCATAAGGATGGTAACAAGAAAAATGTCCCTACTGGAACTTGTAACTTGATAGACTAAGGAGAATCATTAGAGCTAAATGGCGAAGCTACCATTACTTTGGACACCTAATTTGGCATGATTATTCACTGAACGTAACATAAAAGAGATCTTACCTGAACCATGGAAAAGTGGTAAATTGATAGTACTACTAAAAATGAAGATGCAAGGGAACCACAATCATATCGACCGATATGCCTTCTAAATGGAGAAGGTATTTGAGCGTATGATGACGAAAAGAAAAGAAGCGAATAGGGATGTGATTGCGTACCAACTACAATATGGTTTCAGAAAGGGAAAAAGCACCGAAGATATAATAAATAGATTTCTAACTCTGCTAAAGGAACAGACGGTGTATAATATAATTATGTGGTTGGAATTTTTATGAATACATCAAGTGCCTTTGACAACGTCTAGCTGCCGTCACTAGTGTGTGAACTTAACAACTATTGATTCCTAGATACTTATTAACGACTATTGTAAAAATAGGACAGTGAGCATAGAACTACTAGACGGAGTCATGAAGAAGACGGTCACCAGAAGTTGTCCAGGGTCAGTGCTCGGACTAATATTCTGGGACATACAGTCCCAACTTTGTTTAGAACAATTGAATGATCTGAATGGCATTAGTGGTGTTGTATGCACATAACCTTTTAGTAATGTTCAGCAGTAGTAGTAGGAAGGATTTAGAAACGAAAAGTGCCTATATTTTAAGTAATACAAACGAAGACTACAGGGAAAAAAGGAAGTAAGTCACGTTTTCACAGTTTTATACACAGCAGTAAGTGTGGATGTTAATACTTTTTAATGAGACAAAACATCTCCAACACGAAATTACTTTGTGATTAGCCAACTTCTTGCTCCACAATTAAACCCATGTAATTCCTACAAATTACTACAACTCTCAGGTTATATGAATGTGTCCTTAGTTCGTTTTTGACCACTTTGTGACTTACCTCCTTTCTTCTGCCCCGTAGTCTTCAAATGGATGGTGTGTAAACAACAAACTGGAAATTTCATCTGCTATGACAAAGTACTGCTTACTCGCCTAAGCATAAACGTAGATAAAATAATTGGAGATCACCAACGTGGATTTAGAAGAAATAGATCAACATTCACGGCAGTGCATGCAGTCAAGTTTTCCGCGTTAAAAAACGTCAGCACTGCCAGAAGAATGTCATACAGGAACAACAGTTTTTGAAGAAATCGACGATTTCGAAGCCCCGTAAGAAAAATGTTAAAGATAGGAATATGAGTTTTCAAAGTTAAGAAGATACGGCAAATATGTGCAGGTGTGCAAAATTTCATATTCCTAGCATATTCGAGTTGTGGGCCCCTGAAATTGCGTATTTTAGGCTTACTGATTCATACACTCACATTCATTCACTCACACTCATATTGTTTAGGGCGTTCGGGATAAGCTAGAAACACGAATTTTGGCATAAAGATGGAGGATAATAAATAGGTAAAGGAAAAGTCCCATCATTTTGAAAAAGTCGCCATCTTTTATTCAAAATGGTCGCCAAACGTAAAGTTTCACAGGATACACAGCCTAAACGGTTGAAGGTAGAAAGTTGAAATTTGGTATGAACGTACATCATCTTTAGTAGGTTAAGGAAATATTACAAAATCTTCAAAAAGTTGTTATCTTGGATTCAAAATGGAAGCCCAAAACCATTTCCCACACCGTTCGAGATAGAGATATGCAATTTGGTACGAAGGTGTACCATCACGATTAGGTCACGTCAATATAAGATAATGTTAAAAATGTCTCCATATTTAATCAAAAATGGCCGCCCAAAACCCATTTTCCAAACCACTGAAGATAGAGAAATGAAATTTGGTATGAAAGTGTACCATGACGAATAGGTTACAATAAATGAGGAAAACCACCGGGGGTATGGGGAAGATCTGCCGAAAAATCTGGTTGCGATAAAGGAAGCGCAGTCCCCCAAAACTCCACAAGTTGTGGGTGCAGCCCCCAGCAAAGCAAGTGTATTATACACTTACAAAAAGATGTGAAATCCGAGCAAAACCACTACCAGAGATGCAAAAAGTTCAGCCAAGTTCTTCAGCCCTAAAATGTGCTTAAATGGAGGACAGATGAGCCAAGTTTCTTGGCGACAGCATGTAAGAGGAATACTGGAACTTGGCGCGAGGGGGCAAGGTTCATTATCTTCAAGCCATAAGGCTGGTGGCGGCCCTAAAACCCACCACGCCCACCACCACCAATCTAAGGCTCGAAGTCAAACACTATGAACCTTGCCACCTCGTCCCAACTTCCAGTGTACCTGTTACATGCGGTCTTCAAGGAGCTTGGCTCCTCCGTCCTCCATTTCACCACTTTTTAGGGCTGAAGAATTTGGCTGAAGTTTTTGCACCGGATTCACTTTACACCAGACTTTCACCTTCAGATAAATCTTAGAGAAGAAACAGGAATACAATGGGACTGTGCAACAGCTATTCATTGATTTTAAGAAAGCATATGATTCTATTAAACGCGAAAAGTTACACAGTATTCTGGTACAATTTGGAATTCCGAAAAAACTTGATCAAATAGTTAAGGTGCGTCCAGCGACCCTATAAGCAAACTACGTATAGGTATAGTTTCGTAGTTTCAAGATAGTTTCAAGATTCGCAGTGGATTACAATAGGGTGAATACCTTGTCACCACTACTGTTTAACTTCGCGTTGAATATGCAATTCTAAAATTAAAAGAGGACAGAAACAGACGAACATTGAACGACCTCAATCAACTGTTCGTGTACGAGGATGACGTATATTTATTAGATACTGTTGTACGGGTTCTTCGGCCGATTAATATATTCAATTATTTAACAGTCATCTTGTACATTTCAACATTCCAAAAATTGAGACTGATTTTCCTTTCCAAAACAACTAGAATCTGCAAATGCGCTGGCATCCCTTGAACACCGAATAAACATTTAATTTAGTGGAATCTTCCCGGTAGTTGGACTTTTTTCCCTATAGTTTGCTAGTCCGTATGTATAAAATGGTTGAAAATGTTTGGTGCACTAGTGGCAGCTAAATGTTGGATACTCCGAAAGTATTTATCCTAAACTTTGTATCAACGCATTATCAGCGCTTGGCTTTTTGTTTGCGTGTGTGTGTATATGCGTCCCGATGAATTTAGGAAAATGATCCAAAATTATACGTTAGTATTTCGATGTATATATATATTACAAAATAAAAACGTTAAGATACAACCCTCAACTACATAAAGTTATGATTACACTCTAGCTGAACTAGAAAACTTACGATATTTTACATAAAATATTATATATATTTTTCAATGGTAACTGCAGACAGAAAATGTATATATACGCATTCCGAAAATGTTTAGAAAATGGGCAACTTTGAAAGCTCATGAACTAATGATTATGCGTTTCAGGATTACGAAGAAAGTAGTTAAGTGTCTGCCGGACATTTAACTACAACATAAGATGGTTTTCGAGTTTATTTTTTTACATTTGAATTTTGGAGTTTTGTCCCAGCTTTTTCTATTTCGTCCCACTGTGAGGTGGAACCCCCTCGACACTTGGGACCCAGGACGGTGGCATCGCTGTCCCTCCCTTACACCGCCACTGCAACCAAAGACTTTAGTCCAGTAGTAAAGCAGCTTAGATCCACAAAATACTCTCCATGGTGTTTGACAGTAAAATTATTTTAATAAAAAAAAAAAAAAAAACAATATGTGTGCATGGAAATTGTAGAAAGACATTTCAAATGAAATTACGTAAATAGAGTTCGTTATATTAGACGACATTGTTAATTCATACGAAGAAAAAAAATACTGTGAATACAAAGAAAGTGTTACAACAGAGACTACTACAAGATACGCCAAACGCTTATCTGTTATCTGTCTAGAAGACGTCTCATTTATGCCGTTTTTGACCCTACTTTACTTGGAATAATTTTTGGGAATCCCCTTTTTCCTTTGGGGAATCCCATGCGCCCTGCTTGTAGGAGTTTCAAACATGAATTTTTGGATAGCCCGGGTGTGACTTTCTCTAATTTAGTCTCAACCGCCTACTCTCCGCCTTTTCGTATTCGAAATAATCAGCTCTGAAGTTCACTTTCCCACGGTTTCGGCAGCCTATAGCTCCGAAAGTACTTAATATTTGACACCCGTTTTTATCACGTTTTTCTTAGTTCGATTTCAGGTACTCACCCTTAAATTTTTTGCACGCATTAAGGGAACACCCTGTATATCTACTATGTGAAAAATTATATATTACATTCCACATTCACGTAACCCCGCACATCCGTTCATCTACGGACCATAATAATATTCTCTCTCTCTCTCTCTTACACACGCACATACATAGAGAGAGAGAGATATACTGTATATGTACAGTGCATATTTGTTGCATAAGTTCTGTTTTAGAATGTCTCGTTCTTTCGAAAAAATCATTATGTCGACTTATAATTCCGTATGAGACCTTTGTTTTAAGCAAAATTCCTAGCCACCTCTGCAAAATGTTGCAGTTTCACAAAAAAATCTTGAATAGGCACCACAAAGGAAATTTTCACTTATTGTCTAAAATTATGCAATTATAAATTTTCAGGGTTACTTTTTTGCTTTACTGCACTAGTAGAACGATGAATTAGCCGTTGCTGTTAAAATATTTGTTGTTTTTATATGGGCTGGTGGTTGTCTCAGCTCTCCTCTAATAGGAACTCTGGTAATTGAGCTGTGATGACTGCTTCGTGTCTTTTTTCTCCTATCATACCTCGTCTATTATTGACAACATTGCTGATAGATGATATAGTAGTGTGGCAGAGTAGAACCCTTAAGGTTTAAGAAGAAATGTTTAACATTTAATAATAAGATTTTAATTTTCATAAGCTTTCGAACAAAAAAGGACGATTGAAATCGCAAGTATAGAAGCACAGATTTAGTAGACAGACGAAGACACACCAATTTAATGGATGTTAGATCGTACAGAGTAGCGGGAGGTGACACCGACCATCAATTAGTGACCACAAAGGTAAGGGAAAAGTTATGCATCGCGAACAGAGAAAGCAAGGGGTCAAAACAACTGAAATTCGAAGTGAAACGATAAAATAATTCGTGCATATCAGCAGATTACCAACTCGAACTCTCAAATAGGTTCGAAATCTTAGCCGACTCGAGTAATAATAATAATGAAATTGATGTAAGTAAGATGTCGGAGGCAATTAGTGAAACAATTAAGAGCGCAGCGAAGGAACGCGTAGCTGAGAAGAAACAACAGAAAAACAAACCTTGGTTTGATGAAGAATGCCTTAAACTTCATGAGGAACAAAAACAAACAAGGTATCGATGGCTAATTAATAACAGCGACGCAAATACCAACCACTACAGTAACGCGAAACGAAACGCCACACGCGGGTTCAGAAAAGGTTATAATGATTAGAAATGAACGTGGAGATCTTCAGGCTGATCCGACTAAAATTGTCGATGTGTGGAAAAGTTATTTCCACAAAATTCTTAATATACACAACGGGGAACAAGCAGAGGAATTTGAAATCCATACCGCAGAACAGTGGATTCCTAAACCTAGCGAGATCGAGATCGAAATGTCTATAAAGAAATTAAAAAACTTCAAATCGCCAGGAATAGACAATATTCCAGCCGAATTAATTACAGCAGGAGGAACGGCACTAATCAAGGAACTACATAAATTGATAAAGTGCTATATGGAGAAAGGAGGAGCTCCCAAACAAATGGAAAACCTCACTAATAGTTCCGATTTACAAAACAGGCTATAAATCGGACTGTAATAATTACCGCGGAATCTCGTTTCTTTCAACCTGTTACTAGGTATTAAGTAATATTCTGTTAACACGCCTAAGTGTATACGTAGATGAAATAATTGGAGATCACCAATCTGGATTTAGAAGAAATAGATCCACGTTGGGCCAGATCTTTGCCTTGAGACAAATTTTGGAGAAGAAATGGGAATACAATGGGACGGTTCATCAGCTATTCATTGATTTTAAGAAAGCATATGATTCTATCAAAAGGGAAAAGTTATACAGTATCCTGATACGATTTGGAATTCCGAAAAAAATGGTTCAACTAGTGAAGATGTGTCTCAACGACCCCACAAGCAGAGTACGGATAGGTAATAATATGTCGGATAGTTTCAAGATTTGCATCGGATTGAAACAAGGCGATGCCTTGTCACCACTACTGTTTAACTTTGTGTTAGAATATGCGATTTTAAAAATTAAAGGGGACAAAAATGGACTATCATTGAATAGTTTGAATCAACTTTTGTATACGTGGATGATATAGATTTAATAGGGGACGATATAGATGCACTACAAAGCAACACCGATGTCTTAGTAGAAGCGTGCGATGAGATAGGTCTACAGGTAAACATAGATAAAACAAAATACTTGATAACAAGCCGAAATACAGGGAATGAAGGAAATAAAAACATAAGAATTAGGGATGAGGTCATAGAGAAAGTAAACAAATTTAAATACTTGTGAGCATACGTAACAAACAAAAATGAGGTCACGGAAGAAATAAAAAGTCGCTTAGTATCGGGGAACGCATGTTTCTATACAGCCCAAAAACTTCTAACATCGCGATTAATATCAAGGAAATTCAAATTAAAAATATACAGAACTGTTATTCGGCCGGGAATATTGGTTGCGAAAGTTGGAGTACGACCCTAGCAGATGAACATAAATTGCGTGTGTTTGAAAATAAGGTTTTGAGAAAGATATACGGGCCGAAACGCGAGGAGATGACTGGAGAGTGGAGGATACTGCATAATGAAGAACTCCACGGACTGTACGATTCACCAGATGAAAAAATAATGAAATCGCGACGACTAAGATGGGCAGGCCATGTAGCTCGGATGGGGGAAAAACGAGATTATATTCTATCCTGGTTGGAAGGCCGCATGGAAGGAGGCCATTGGGAAGACCTAGACGTCGTTGGGAGGACAATATTAGAAGAGATGTTCGAGAAATAGGTGTTCGTGATGAAAACTGGCTTTATATTGAACAGGATAGAATCCAATGGTGAACGTTTGTTACTGCGGCGATGAACTTGCGAGTTCCATAAGCCATAGAGTTAGTTATAGAGGCAGAGATACAGTTAATTTTATGGAATCGTTAGCGGCCATTTTGGTATTCTACACGGATTGCCAATTGGCTTCATATCTTAAACGCTTTCTTCTACTGTCATTTATAGCCACAGCACGTGGCACATTCTAATCAGAAAGTGCAGCTTTTGAGATTTATTTGACATGTACCAGATGTACTATTGTGTATAAAATTATATCAAAATTTTAGATGCTCGAGCGGAAACCACTGGTCCACTCAATATTGAGTACTCCCTTAACAAACAATTAAAGGTTGTTCAGGAAAGACGTTATTAGAAACGAAATAAAACTTCACATTTTTTACCACAAATTTATTTTTTAAGAAACGTTCCTGATCACACGTAAGAATTTTGGATTAAACTTTACTTTCTAAAAGCAATGTTTTATTTTGCCATAAATGTGAAGATAAATTAATTTCTAATTTCCTTAAAACTTGTATAATTTTTTACGATATTGAATCCAGAGTAAATGCAATTTCACATGTTTTCAATCTATTTGTTTGCGCATTTTAAATACAATCAATCTTCTTTAGTAATTTAAAAATTATCCATCCTAAATAATTAATTTTTGTTAAACCTAGTTACGAAAGGAGAGTCTCCATTCCTGCACTAAAGTGAAATTTTGAAAACATTACACCGTGCGCGGGAACTGAACATTGATTTCCTGACACTCAAGTATTTACACTAACCGCACGATCACACTGCTTGATAAAGACAAGCACGACTGAAGGGGCATTTATCTTACTTTCCTCTTTGCTGATCTAATTGCCCCAAGTCACAATTAAGCTCACGCAGAATTTTAGTCTTTTCATACATTAAATTAGTAGTATGATTACGAATCTTTCTGATTCTAACTTAGTTTTCAAAATTACCGTGGCAGTTTTACAGGATAGCAATATTGTTTATCATCAGATTTATCTAATAAATATACAGTTTGCATTCTGGGGGCCATGGGTTGAGCTACCCTTTCTCTCTTGCTGTTTCGAGAGCTCGGTAGCCTATATTAGTTAAAAACAAAGTTTCTTAGTCATCTTGGCATCTGATATTTACAGCGGACTTAGATAATCACACTCATTAACTTCGTTAATCTTTTCTACATGAATCTTAGATTCTTTCTTTTCACCATGCTCGTTGTACTATGGCCAGCAATATAATGTTTACATTACTTTATTATACACGATTTTTTTCTAAGCCTAGAAGATAGGCCACCCAACTGATGTAGAGTGGGCGAGTGTGTTCGTGAGCGAGCAAGGGTTGGAATTTTATTTTCTCTAAGAAAAAACATTATCACATGTCTTGGGTTCTGGAAAGATATTTGAAATTTATTGTAGTATGTAGCAAATAATAATAGAAAAAAAAACTTAAGCGAATCACATTTCAAACGCCGAAACAGGGAACGTAACATTTTTATTTTTTTAGTTTACGTGAGCCACTAGTTGAAATTTACTGAAAAGTGTAATTAAATTGTCCACTAGAAAAGATCCTTACAGAACATGGAGAAACGAAAATGAACTTTGAACGTATGGTTGGTTCCTAGTTAATTGTTTATTTCTTTATGAATCAAGTATTCCATAGAACACTAACGTTATACACGAAAGTGTTCTGCAAGTTTTGGGGAGTGTAATGTGTGATGCAGTGCTTCCGCCTTGACCTTTCAGTCGGACGGGCCAGGTTCGATTCCCACCCAGCACGGTACTTTTTTCGACTAAAGTGATAGCTTCAACTATTTACAGAACTCAGAGATTCTTCTCAAGACGGAGAGATACGTTGAATCATTAGCTAGAATCAGAAAGTAGACAGTGTGATTGTTCTTTAACATAAAAATAAATCAATCTAGTTTCAATGTTCTTCATTGATCTTTCTCTCTCCCTGTCTTTCTTTCCACGACTTAGTCTCTTCCTATTCTTCTTTATCTTTCTCTCGGTCCTGGTACCGAACCGAGGACCTCCCGAATTCGAAACCAACGCTCTTCAAAGTAAGGTACGGCCGCTCGGCACAAAACATACTCGTATCGATGTTTATCATACGTACGCACACGCACACACACGAATATTTGTCTGAAAAGAGAAAAATCTTCATTTATCATAGATATTCTCCATACGATGCTCAAAGATCCATTTTTTTTGCCTCTTTTGATAAAAACCCATGGCCCTGCCGGGACTAGAACCCGGGACCTTCGAAGCGTAGACCGGACGGCCTGTCTCTTTCGAAATATATATAATTTCTCTCTCTCTCTCTCTCTCTCTCTATATATATATATATATATAT
>JAGDQP010002037.1:0-13183 GCA_022664845.1 Lepisma saccharinum | reverse complement strand
TTATTAAATACTAATAATTACAATAGAATAGTACATTTTCTTTTAGATTTTCTAGTAGATTATTTTTTCTATTTTCATGCTTTTGAGCTTCTGATTTCAGGCGTTTACTCTCGAATAGTTGCGAGAGGGGGGGGGGAGATGACATTTTCTAGTATTTTTAATTAAATTATTCCTGAAATACATGTCATTATTATTAAAATGTAATTATGGAATGCATATGCCCTGGAAGCATTAGACTTTAAGCCAACTACAAAAGTTTTGTGTCTCAAATGAAAAGGAAATTTAAACTAATTAAACAAACAGTGTGGCATCTTACATTAATCAACTCTCTCTCTCTCTTTCTAATCCAGCTTCCGTGGAGGCACGATAGAGAGTTGGAGAGAAATTTCAGTGACGAATGGCTTCATATGTTTTCTACACCCGCACTCTACATTGGATTTAAACCCAAGATTGTTAGAATTCTACTATAATTATAATTTGTAAGTCCCATCTTTGAAACAAATACAGGCTAACTGATCGTGATACAACAAACCGCAAATCAAACAAAGAATTGAGACATCACCTCATTAAAATAAAAATTGTATCATTTGTACTTGCAGAGGGAAAAATAATGCAATTACAGGGAAACATTAAGTTTGGAATAGGAAAATATTGACTACCTAAATTTAGGGCGATGTGAAGACGGACTAGCATCTAATATTATACACCAAATATATTTTCAAAGCAAGATGAAGCCCAGGCGTGCTTAAAATTTTAAACTAGAATTATTTTAGAAATAAGATAAACTTACGCGTACGTATCTGCAAAATATTCTAATAGCAATATTAAAGAAAAAATAAGTAGGATTTACGAAGCCTGATTGTCCAGCAACCCACATTACAAAACTGATACCATGGGTTAACTATGTTACAGGCTAAAAGCTACTTTGTTACATGACATATTTTCAAGATACTCGCATCTAATAGCAAGAAATTAGATAAACGTTGTTGCTAAGTTTTCAAAGAGAAACGAAATATAACCAGTTCCCAAGCAGAGAAAAGGCCAATAAAGAATATAGTTGAAAATGATTAGGAAAATCGCCGATTTGTTATTATCTATATATCCATATATACGCGTATATTCTCCAAGTTTACACTGGGTAGAAATCAACGTGAAATTTGTGAGAATAGAGACGCTTTTTAATGCTTGCATTAATAATAATTATTTGAGTATAATACTGAAGATTCTATATATTTGATTTACTCGAAAGAGTAGAAATATTTGGCAATGAGGCTTGCTTCTATACGTTTAGTGTGCTACTTTGTACTCTCACAAACAAATTCGTCGTTTCCCTAGCATTATCAAAATATATTTAGATGACCTGTATCTTTAAAAATGTTGAATTGTGATTTTCGTCCTTGTCAAGCAAGTGGTCTCTAACAAGGGGTCCGAACTAGGCACGGATTGATATCGCAAGTAGAGTCCAGGTTCATAGAGGAAAATAGGATGCCATTTACTAGAAAACGGTCTCATCCCATTGTTCCATCGATTCTCCATGTTAGCTGGGTTTCAAGGTTTTGTCACAAGCCTAAGCTTACTTTAAAATCTATTTCAGTTTATTATTATTATTATACCAAACACAAACACACAGATAGATATCATAAACAATTTTTCTACTCTTATATCCTGTACATGTAAGTTGTATACATGTCGAATCTGAATTCACTAACAAACTTTAAGAGACTACACTCTACGATCAAATAGGCCCTAATTCAATATTTTTTTTAAATGGCTCCGTAACTTTGGCTACGTCTTTGTCAAACCTGAATGTTTGTTAAGCAGAAAGTTCGTATCTATAATCTAGATTACGATTGAAGTAAAATAAGCATGGCAGAATGTATCTAGAAAGCTGTGTGCTAATCAACCCCTTCCCCCCAAAAGAAGAAAAAGCCTGAACATGAGAAAGTTTTAAAGCCACTGTTTCTCTTATCCGCTCGTGTTTACGAAATAGACTGAATGCCATACAGACAGGCCTCATATAGTACAAAAGCATTGTTATGGAAGGCTTTACGATATTAACAATGGACAGATAAATCAAGGGTTTTAAACCCAAATCTGAAGTTAGTTTCTCTGTATCTGGTTTCTTTTAGACGCTAGCGTGTTTTAGAGGTTGAGTGCAAACAGTACCTCGAGGAAAAGTTGTATCCTTACCAAATTACGATCGTTGTGATAAATGAAGATCTTTGAACCCAACTGTGAAGTCAGTTACTCCCTACCTGCTTTGGTTGGGGTGTTAGCCACCTCTAGAAACTGACAGACGGACAAAGTAATGATTAAAAAGAGAACGAAAGTCTTGAGGTGCCAGGGGAAAGGGTCCGCAAAGAAAGATTAATTATCGAAATAGAATAAAAGGAAATGTTCGATCGAAAAATCTTTTACTCTAACAACAACGTTCTCAGCTGTGTCAGTTTTAATTCCTCTAACTTCAGTTCTTAAGCCAATCTTTTATTTGGATTCAGTCGCTATTGCACTCTTATTTCAGTCATATTTAGTTCTTTATTGTTTCAAAGTTGTTTATCCCGCCAATGTCTCAGCTGATTAACAGTCATTTGTTAATGTACCTGTTCTTACTGGGTTATTTATATGTGATTATTTTAGTGGTCCGTCAGTACAGAATAATGAATATAAGTTTTTTTTAAACTTCAAATGGTAATTGAAGCAAACCTGTTTCGCATAGTTGGTACTGAAATTTAAGTCAATTGAGCCCAGAAACAGATTCATGTTCGTACTTTATCATAACTTAGATTATTTAACACACATCTAATATGTAATTATTTGCAATATTAGGCAGAACGCTTAAAATATAGAAACGGAGGTTTCAAAATGAGACAAGGTTGAAGGTAGGAGGACAAGTCCGCGGGGGCGGAGGGAGAGACTTCGGCACTTTTACTTTGTTCCATCCTTAAAAACCTAACATTGATGATGACGTCAAGTATGTATGTAAGTACGTCCGTATCTGTATGTACCACCTCCTCTCATGTCTCCCACCATGTAACTACCAGCACAGTCTCAAGGTCAACTTGGCGTTTATTCTGTCTGGTTGCGCTTCGCACACGTACAAAAAAAAGTCCTCCTCCTGGTGAATTTTCCTCCCCTGCACTCTCCTAGTTAGTTGTTCCTGTTGGCTGCAGTCTAGACATCACAATCTTCCAAGTCTGGCCATTGCACTTGAGTGATAGTTTCTAAGATTCCAGACGTTGTGTCTGCGAATTCACCAACGCAAGGCCGCTAACCTTGAAAGTGAATAGGAGCTATGATAATCAAGTGTTTTCTTTCTCATCGTGTGTGCAATTCACTGTCTACTGTTGCAGACCCAACAGAATGCAATTTTATTAGGTAGGCTATTTTTAAACCAAGCCAAGTTATCAAAATAAAAAAAAATACATTATATGCATGAAAATGTGGTCCTTAGTAGGTGTGTTGATAATTGCCTTGCTTCAGAGTGACTTCTGGTACACTTGTTTTAACTGTCACTTGAGGTGCAACAAGGAGAAAGCGAAAGCGAAGTACTTACAAACCCTCCTCCCACTTCCCATGCAGCTTTGTGCAATCAAGTGACTGACCTTGTAGCCGACAACTGCACCGTCTAGACAGCCAGTTCAAAGGTCGCTCATTGTACTAAAGAACCGTTACATAGCCTTCTCATTGCTCCCTCTCGCTCTCTGTACACTTGTAAAGCAGTTACGAACAAAGTGAAAGTACAGTGTACGAGAAAACTAGGGTGACCAACTTTTTATAAAGCCAACCCGAGACACATCGGGTTCAAAGCAAAAAAAAAAAAAAAGAAATTAGTGTAAGGGGGTGTATGTCTATGCGTGTGTGTGCGTGCGCTATTACTTGTGGAAACACAAGTATATAAAAACTTACTAACATCAACATTAAAAGACATTTTGTTTCGATTGTTATCGTAAAAAATGCAAACAGTATTCTTCTGTAGCTTGGTTTCCTCAAAAAAAAAAAGTAAACGAATTAACAGGTTTTTATATATTGAAACCTACTTAACAAAATTTGAAATAAGGAAAACAAATAAAATTTTCTCTCCTACATTTTTTTTTTTTTTTTTTAAATAGACCTATCTCTTAAATTTCTTTCTTCAAAACGTATTGGTTTCTTATTTAGTTACAACTTTCGTTTTATTACTTAGCTCATATAAAAAGTAACATTTAGTAATAGCCTTTACTAAAGTATCTTTATATTGCAAGTTAGGTCTTTTTAATCTATCTATCAAAGTAAGCCCCTCTCCCCCGATATGGCACAATAAATAATATTAAGTAACTGAGGCGAATATCGCCATGTAGACACTATCGACACTGAAGCGCATAACTTTAGTTTGAGAAATGACCAACAGAGTACACGAGGTGCTTCTTTGTGGGCATGCTTATTGGTTGTGTGTCAGCACGCGGACGCATTTTGAGAAACTGCTCTGTCCATTAGCTCGACTCGTGTCTTGTTGAAAGAATATACGCTGAGTACTTTAAACGACGAAAACGTCACAAATATTCACAGAATCTTTTTTATAGGTACTTCCCCATTCTCTTTGCTTCTTATGCATGGAAGTCGAATATATGTTGTTGTCACACAAGACCTTAGCTCATTGTAAGAAATAAAGAAAATGTGTTTCCTTTCAATAGTATGAAGTACAGGAAAGATTAACAAAAACAGTGCAATGCTGGCAATACCGCCACTCATGCTTGTGGGCAATATCGCCAGATGGAGATATTGACTTCTTTGCAAGTTACATTAAGAATTTTCTTTTAACATTCTACATTTCTGAATACACTTGGACAGCTAGTTAACACAAAATGCTCATACAGAAGCATTTTATATTTATGTTCACGTGTGTTCAGAAATGTAAAAAATACTTATTATTATTGACGGCGAATAAAAGAACTTCATGATTTAACATTATCATTATCCCCAGCTTTTTCAAATGAAATAGTGTGGCTTTCTATCTTGGTGCCGTCGACAGGGGTTCCACCAGGAGTTTCAATTTGGGGAACTGTAAAGTCAATATTGTGAGGGTGCAAATGACGTTTTCCACGGTTTCTACCGATTTTTGATCACAAAAATATTAATGTTGGGAAATACTTGACAATTTTGGGTAGTGACACCCTCACATGGGGGGGGGGGGTCTGGCTGACTTACTGGTCGTCAATGACGAACGAATGAAGCCCTGTTACAAAAATACTAGGACAGCATATTAATTAATTAATGCTCTACTGTAATAATTTCATATCTCTTCCAAGAATTCCGCCTGGATTTTCAGTTTTGAGTAGTGGTGGTGTAAAGTCGATATTATGAGAATGTAAGTGGCGTTTTGTACGGTTTCTATTATTTTTGACCGCATCAAATTTCAAAGTTTGGGGTTTACTCGAGGATTTTGTGGTGCCAACCTCACATGGGGTATCTGGCGGAATCAATGATCCCATTTACTTGGCTAAGATTCAATATGCTACGATGGCTGAGGTAGGTTCTGTTAGGTCTCGTTAGTTTAGTTAGCATTAAATATAAAAAAGGACAAGGTCCATGAAGCGATTACAATGGAAGAGATATCCGAACATTGTTTAAAAAATACGCTTCCAAAGAACCCTCCTCGCGCTCGCCCCCACTTTTAATTTTTTTGTAAATATTTCAAAAACTAAAAGTACTATCAAAAATGTTAGCGCAATGGTTCACCAGAACTTACAAATTACTATAAAATACAATTGACAGAGGTAGAGAAATCTTGTCGATTAATGAGTAGTGATACTTCAATTAAATAATGACGTCATAATCGTTGAGAACATATCACTCATCAATGGACAAGATCTCGAGATCGCTGTCCATTGTATTTCATAGTAATTTGAAAGTTCTAATGCGCTTACATTTTTGATAGTGTTAGTCTTAGTTTTAAAATTATTTAGAAAAACGTTAAAAAGTGAGGGCGGGCGCAAAGAGTGCTCTTAACAACACGGTTGATAAAATGACAATGGCCCTTTTAATTGTGATTCTGCCAGACCCTTTATGGGGGTGTAACCCCCAAATCCTCGAGAAAAGGACCAACTTTAGTATCTTTGCGATCAAAAATAGATAGAAACAGTGGAAAACTCTACTTACACCCTCACAATTTTTACTTTACATCCCCCAAACTGGAAATCCTGGAGGAATCCCTACCCTTTATGTAATACAAATAGTTTATGCTTTCCTATCTTCTTCTCCGAACTTAGCTGCGCTTTTGTGACTTACAACTTATCACCATTACATTTCTCAAATAATTAAAAGAATGAGTATCAATCAGTGATACTGCCAGACCCATCCCCCGTCGGGGAGTCACCGCCCCAAATTCTCGAGGACACCCCTAACTTTAATTTTTTTATAATCAAAAATCAATAGAAACCGTGCAGAACTCCATTTGCACCGTCCTAATTTTACCTTTACTCCTCCCCAAACTGAAACTCCTGGTAGAATCCCTGTTGACGGTACGATGATAGAAAGCCTGGAGGTCTACACTATCTCATTTGAAAAAGTTGGAGAGGGTATTACTTAAGTTTTGATATTTGTATGAGACACAGAGTACTGATAGAACTAGGCGATAAGGTAGATTCTGCAGTCTCAGCATCCCACCACACCTTCCGTTTAGCGTCTTCCTTGCTCGCAAAATTCCAGTGGAAGAAACCATCAGCGTAACGTTTAATTTCAAACAGAATTCACTCTAGGTATTATTTACTCTAATTTTTCCTCAGTTCTGAAATTCTGAAGTGTTAGAACAATGAGTAATATTTTCTTTCGCAATAAGGACACTCTGGTACTCAATTTGAGCCAGAGTGCACCTCCGAGCGCCAGACATGGGGAAAGTCCACAGCGTCCTAGCCAGGATTTGAATCCGGGTCAACTGATCCTCGGTCAAACGTGCTGACATGGACCGATAAAATAATGTCGGTGGATGTTGGTTGAAAAGCTCCTGCACTTAGAAATTTTGAATTTGAAGAAATGTAGTGTGTTGTACAGCTCATTTAACCTAATCTTGCAACAAGTTTAATGTTGCTACGTCTAACATAATAGAAGCAATTTGAAACATTAATTTTATACAAAATAGATTGGCAACACTGATAACTGGGGTGAACAGTGAAACCCTCGGAACAGTGAAACCTTTCGTAACAGTGAAACCTTTGGAAATTTTATATTTTATGCAATACTGTTTGTGCGAATTTTGATGCAGATAGGTGAAAATTATTAGAACAACTTAATTTTTATAAAATTGGTTAACAACAATGAACAAGTGCACAAATGAAGACTGTTCCTGCGGGTCTGAGCTAGTCTAGCCAATACCTATGCAACAACACATCAAGTACCTCTCTACCCCTTGTGGTACCTGAGATTTCATTTCTACGCATGAACGGACGAATGGACTGAGCAGTGTTTTAAGTTGCTTTTCTCTATAGCTTCGCTATCACGGAATATAAAATGTAAATTAAAACTGTTCAATTGAGCTATCAAAACTATTAATATTACGTTACTATTGCATTTCGTGAAAATAAAAAGACGATGTTTCTGTGATTGGGATTCGAATCGCCTCTATTTACAAGAAACGCGCTCCAACCGATTACGCCACAATGCCAACAATGAATGATACTCAAATGAAATACTGATAAGGTCATAGCAAATTGAGACAGTCCATTCTACTGTATTCAAATTGAGACAGTCCATTCTACTGTATTCGTTCTTGAGATTGAAAAACAATTTAATCTTACTAGCCAATTAATTTTACTAAACAAACAATAAGGAGTCAGAAAATCACATCCATTATTTCGTTCGATGGTTTGTTTAGATTCCAGAGGGTAAAAAGGTTTTAAAAAGTATTCAAGAGGAGGCATGTGTTATGGCAAAAATTTCTTGAATATCATTTTCAGTCGAAAAGAACGTATTTTTTCCGATGACGGCCTTAGCTATTTCTTTTATTACAAACACGTTTTTGCTTAAACGTTTTGAAATATATTATGCACATTAGTATATTTTCCATTGCACCAAGTGCTGCCGTCTACATACTTTCTGTTTCTTGTTGTTTTACAACTTTAGACTTGCGAGTAACAGAGCTTACGGGCCAGCCAAGGGAAGCTTGGGGTTCCCTCAAGTAACCGCTAGCATCTCAACATAGAAAGTCCTATTTTCGAAAGTCTGATAAACACTATTTAATAGCGTGTGCAATACATAACACCCTACCTGACTTACCTAATTTCCACTTTGCTTTGGTTCCTAATTTTATTAAACTTCCTAATGCGCGTATATATACAAAAAAGAGAAAAGTTGTTTTACTTTAAAAAAATACAAAGGAAACTACACCAGACTTCCATCCCGGGTTCTACTTGTTAGCTTTCTGACATGCTACCAGTACGTCAAATCGACAATTGGAAATCAATCGTTTGTAAGTCTTATTTACGGTTAAGGGGTAATGCGCCTACGCGAGAATAGCCCGGCCTTAATTGGACTTTCTGTATTGAGACACTATTAAAGTACACCCGGGCGTTGAGTGAAGGAAGGCTACAGGACTGTTTAAGCTCCGCGGGACACAAGTTTTTTCCCCAACTACTTTTTTGTATTTTCCCAACTACCTTTCTTCATTCGTGTGTGCAATAAAAAACACGGAATCTGATTTACCTAATTTACACGTGTCCTTGGTCACTAATTTTATTAAATTTACTAATGCGTATACACATAAGAAAAGAAAACATACATTTTTATTTGAAGAAAATTATCAATATAACTAACTCCGTCAGGATTCGATCGCAGGACCTCAAGATCAGCTTTCCGATACGTTAGCTATTAGACCACGCTAACAACACTTCTTAATCGTCATCATAACTAACCAATACCGCAAAAAGGCATTTGGGAATAAAATCTTGCCCGCGGGACGACTGTGCATTACAAAATAGTCAAGAGCTTCTCAAGTATCCCGTGGGTACTGGGTAGCCCTCGGAACGACTCTGCATATGGCCTTCAATCTGGTAGTGTTTTAATAAGACAAGTCTTGGCAATATCTTCTCAGCTGTATAAATAGCTCATGGTTAAGATGTTAGCTTTCTAATCAACGCGAAAGTAACATAAGTTCGAGTCCTGGTCGTAACTAGAATACTTTTCCAGCTAGTCAATAAAACAATAGTAACTTCATTTCATGAAATTAGTAAAGTGTAGAATTTGCGAACAGACATCCAAGCTGTATGTAATATTACGTCAAACTGAGTGTGACCTTGCAAAAGCTTCTAAACAGACATAGAAAGTAGTGAATAAGACTTACACACGCCAGTGGTGTGAATTTTCTTTCTTCTGACGCTGACAAATACAATTATAACACGATCTTAGTAAATAGAGAACTAACTATAGTGGTTAACTTGTTGGAGTTTCAGTCTGTAGGTCTAGGTTCGATTCTCAGTTAAGCCACGAGTTGTATTTTTTTAATATACCTGTATGAGAATGATGCTCTGGATACGAAATGTAAGTCATTGGACAGTCGAGAGATTAATGAGAATGTGTGTGATCATTATATATAAATGAAATTGTTTCATGATTAATAAAGCTTTCTCTCGCATTTTTCCTTTCTTAGATCTTATCATGTTTGTCTCTTCCTTTATTTCTCTTTCTCTCTATTTTTGATCGGTTATGTGTGTATGTGTGAATTCTCTCTCTATCTCTTTACCTCTTTCGAGAGAGAGAAAGAGCAAGAGAGAGAGACGGAGAGGATAAGGATAACTGTTTGTGTTCCTAAATATAAAAGTAAAACCTTTGAAAAGTCTATTCTTTTATATATATATATATATATATATATATCTATGTGTGTATGTTTGAACAAGACAAGTGTTGTTACATTGCGTAATGATCATTCCTGCATGATATCCATTTAGTATTTTCCTTTTGTTTGCATTATTTCCTATCTCTTAGAACTTAACGTGAATGGAATATCTACCTATCTATCTCGTGGTTTTCTAATTGATACTCTTCTTCTATCTCAAAATGGAGGAATATCCTGGCATATTATGTTTTCGCGCATATTTGTACTGTCATGTTGGTTGTCTAACTATTAGGCGTACTGTGAAGAAATTCTTATGGAGGAAAGAACTATTATTTCTTACAATTCCAACCTCCACTTATTATTATAAGTGACTGTACATGTTGATTGTAACTCACAAATACATAACTGCATGTTAACTGTTAAACTAATATTTATTTAATCTGTGTAGTGTGCGGAGCCTAAAGAGCCTTCACATAAAAGTAATTAAGAAGAGGCATAGTCAGTCCCAGAGTACTCTCAATTTCCGCTCTTTTGATGAGGTCCCGGGGTACTTCAACAAAAACTTACCATTTAAAATCTGAAATTAGTTTTAGAGCCATCCTGGATATCATAAAACTCTCTACCAATTTAGCAAAAATGAATTGTACTTTTTTGATTGATTATATTTAAGCAAAACCTTTAGTCACATTTTTAAAATTCTCCTTTAACTCGCCAAGGAGAAAGGTGATTCCAGTGATCTTAGTGCTTTTATCCATAATATTTAATATAATGGATAAAAGTTATTATTATGATAATAATAAAAGTGATAATTATTTTATCCATAATAGTTTGCGTTTCACCCAAGTTTTTTGAGAAAATGTAAAATTAATCATTAATTTAGCCTGTAATATTTCATAATTAACTTACCCGAAAGGCGTTTCTTATGCATATAAACTTATAAGAAATACTGACCACGGTCTTTTTTTTTCTTAAGTAGCAAACAAGTTACGAATATGCAGAGATAAGTAATCTTAAAAATAAAATATTTTCCGATGGCTCTACGTGTAGGCTCCATCTTGTACTGAATGTTTTTGTAACAGCTGAAGAACGTGCTTCAGAGGAGGAACTAGCTTGCATGGAATTACTTCACTATCATGTGTTAAGACTGAAGAAGTAAAGAAATAGAAAAAATATCATATATGTATGTCTTATAGAAATAATAAGTGTAGTTTATACGATTACAATATCAAATAATAAAACATTCTTTATGCTTCAATTTTGAACGGAGAAAATCGGGATAACCTGCGTCCAGACGAACACTGAATCGGGTTGCGGGACAACGGACCAAAAATCGAGACGGACCTACAGAATCAGGACGGGTAGCAGCCCTGGCTCATTCCCAGCTTAGTTCTGTGGTCATTTAGTATGAAGTAGTAGTTTTGGTCGTAAGGTCGTTTTTGTTATACTCGTCATGAAAATGAATTTCGCACAGTGGTATGTCTTCACAGCTAGAGCTAAGAACATTTTGTAATCTGAAGAAGATTAACCATGAAAAGGATAGAATGAAATAATTTAGATACTTGATCGTACCCCTAATTCTATAATAGGGATGGACACGAGTCGAGCTACAGATATTTTCTCGAGTCGAGTCACTGTTTTTCGGGTCGAGTTTCGAGTTGAGTCGAGTTTGATATTTGGTTCGTCCGTGCGACTCGTTTTAGCTTTTTTTTTTAGTACAGGTAAAATAAGCTAAAAATAGACCCAAAAATGGAAAATTTCCTGCATTCATGAAACCTTGGTAATAAGTTTCCTTAGACATGAGATTAACAAAACCGAATAGTGCATACAATTCTAAGGGGTATTTGGAGGGGTGAAGATAACTGCCGTAATTTTCAACGGATTTAAACCAAATTTGGAATAAAAATTGGCTGCATAAATATCTTGTACGAGTTTGTTAGTCAGAAAAATCGGATCAAAACATTTCAAAATGGCGGCCTCTTGAACTTTTAAAAAATTCATAATTTCCACAAATATAAACCGATCGGAAAGAAATTTGGCCAAAAAGTGAGTATTTAGTTTGTGTTAGTAGAGTGTGAAAATTACAACGATCCATCACATAATAACAAAATGGCGGCCGTTCGAACTTCTAAAAGCATTCGTAACTATTTCAATTATAAACCGATTGGAATGAAACTTCGTACATAAATGGGTATTAGCAATATCTCCGCTAATTGTAAATATCAGCATGATCCAACAATACACTGTTAAAATGACAGTCATTAATAATTTTCAAAGAATTCTACTTGTTTTTTGCAGCCCTATGCCAAAAGGTGAGATGGAAATTGTAATCGTGTTTCTGGCGATGCTAATATAAACGAAAACATTTAATGGACAACAAGGCCTACGTTAATAGACTCCTATTTTTATAAGTGTTGGTTTTGGTGACCATTAAGAGTTTTCATTTATATTAGTATCGCCAGAAACATAGGAGATTACAAAATTACGAAATTACAAAATTCCTCGTTTCATTGCGAGCTCGACTTCAGTGCGAGCTGTCCCGGGCTCTATTCCCGGTGGGGCTAAAAAAATTCGGTATTGACCCAGCGTCGTGAGGACAATTGATGAGCTGCTGTGAATAAAAGACAGTGGCGATCACAATGAGAACTTCAGCTCTCCTCTCCAAACCCGTCTGGTCAGCGTGGGAGCAGTAGACCAACTCCTCCCTTCGGGGAGAGGCCTCATCCACTAGTGGATTGAATATGGCTGTGATTTATTATGTATATATATATATATATAAGACTTAGAAGAAAATGATGTAGAAGTCCCAGACGTAATGAAAGAAGTGGATAAAGTACTTCGAGGGATGAAGAGCGGAAAATCACCAGGAGAAGATGGACTCACAGCAGGGATGTTTAAATGGGGAGGTGAAAAAATGAAAGAGGAACTTCCTAAATTATTCTCAATGTGCGTGAGGAAGAGAGAAATACCCAGAAGTTGGAACAATGCCGTTATCATTTTGTTGTACAAGAAAGGGGACAAAGAACGCGTCGAAAACTACAGACCAATTAGTTTACTGTCAGTTCTATACAAAATGTTCACCAAAGTTATTTTGAATCGTATTGAACGAGACTTAGATTTTAACCAGGGAAGGGAACAAGCCGGATTTCGTCGTGGATTTAGCACAATGGACTACATACAAACATTGAATGAAGTTATGGAAAGGACTAATGAATATGAACTTCCACTATGTTTGGGATTCATAGATTTTGAAAAAGCTTTCGATTCAGTCTCCTTGTCAGCAGTACTTAAATCACTTGAACATCAAGGCATCGAAAGTGCATACATCAAGTTACTGCGAAACATTTACTCGACTGCCACTTCTGTCATTAGACTGCATCAAGA
>JAGDQP010002036.1:86336-110704 GCA_022664845.1 Lepisma saccharinum | reverse complement strand
TATTTCCTATTGGCGAAATTTGAGCCAATTAAAATTACAAATTACGGTTACCAAGATGGCGGAACAAGCTGTGACGTCAGGCTTCAGTTATTTTTCTTATGGGCATCCCTGTGATTTTTGGGCTTTACTTGCAGGCTCTCGGCGCATGCTGTGCTTGCGATTTCTGTGAGTAACGATTAGAAACTGGTGTTACATGTAGAACACGTACTTAAACACTTGTTTCAATTGGCTACTCACTCAAATCGCAAGCAACGCACGATTGCATGCCCAGTGGTAACTTCGGTAGCATTATATTTGTGAGTTTTAAGAACAATATGAGCAAATAACATAAATACTAATATAAATTATGTAGAAGTAGTGATGAATAAGTATTTTTGAAGTATTAAAACAGGCACTGTACTTGTTTCATAGGATGTGATAATGCATAGATTCTGACTTAAGAACAGGAAGGAGCTAATCATAGGCAGGCCTCCTCCTTGGGAACAAGTATAGTTTAACGCATATACGGTTCATAGTTCCGGTTCGCGGCTCCAATTACCGGTGATTTGAATCTGTGATGTCACAGATTCTAATCACCATTACTTGTAGCAGTGAGTCAGAACTGTTGAAAACCACTAATCCTGAAAGAGAAGACGTGAATAACTACACTTTAATTGGTAATTTAAATGGTGCACAGGAAGTTGAAATGCAACCTAATTTAACCCAATATGAAACTAACGTAACAGTAAATTATACAAAATTAAAGAAAAGTTGGAAACAAAATTTGTTTAATGTGTACACAGTTCCGATTCACTGTTCCAAGTAGCGGTGAATGAAATCTGTGATGCCTCAGATTCAGATCACCGATACTTGGAGCAGTGAATCCGAATTGTTGAAAAACACTTATTTAGATGGAGAAGTTGTTAACCGAATAATCACACTTTAATTGGTAATTTAAATGGTGCGCATGATGTTTAAAGTAGTCTAAACTAACTCAACGTAAAACTAACGGAATAGCAATTTATGCAAAATTTAAAAAGGTTGATTTGATATTTTTAATTAAGTAAAGACAACGAGTAAATGATTAAACTATTTAATACTTATGAAGTGAGTGTAATTTAGTAAATCCCATAAATAATCATGGGCATATAACGAATGTCAGTGTTGGTAGATCAAACACTGTAGGGAATTAGTAAGGATTACACTAAATACATTAAATTCAGTCGACAACTTTTGATAGAATCACTTGTATTCAGCCACTGTGTGAAGTGCCTTTTGATCTCGTAGATTAGGATGAGAACTGTCATTTGTAACAAATTAATCATTTCCACGACACCGAATTTTACATTGAAAAGCCTTCTTGGGGTAGAATATTTTCCCCACATACTCATCAATGAAGTCGCCATTTTTGATTAGATGGAAGGAACTACCTCACTTTTGACAGAAAATGTTAGTTTTCAGTAGGCCACTCTCCAAGAAAAATAAAAGAAGTTTCATTTGTTGATAACAAAAAATCCCCAGAGTTGAAATACTATGTAAACCTTTATATTCCTGTTTACATATGTGAGAAATCTTACTTCCTCCAGAATGTTATGATTACATGTTTAACCACATCACTTTGGTTCATCATTTTCCGTAAATTGTCTAGAGGCATTGAACACTTAAAAATTACCATCACTAACTACAGTGCAAAAACAATACTGTTTAAGTTGTTTTCGAATAATGAATCAGTTAAAACAATAGTCAAATAATGGACTAACTGTGGGATTTTAAATTAAACGAATTCACTTAACTATCGTATATTAAATGTTTTAAATTTTATTTCATTGTTATTCCAAGATTTATGATTTTTTCACGAACTATTCGACCTGGCTCCCGTCTAAAGAGAGCCAAAATGGAAAGAAGGCGTAGCAGGCGCACGTCTGCCCCACTCTCGTGCAGGCGCAGAGCTCGAACTATAAGTAGCACCGTCAATCGTTTGTTCGGCAACTGGCACTTTGGTCTTGTTTGTAAGAGATAGAGAAACTAATCCAGAGGTCCCGGGTTCGAATCCCGGTCAGAGCAGGACTTTTTTCTTTCAAAATGTATTTTTCTAAGCTCAAATTAATTATTAATAATTATTTTCTTGCATTTTTGGTAGGTCATATAAAATTAGTGAACAAATAAGTTACCATGAAAGCTTGGTATTTAGCTACTAAAAGCTAGGATGTATATAACCCACCAGGGCAGGTGTGTAAATGGGGTACAGTGCGTCCGATGGGAGCTGGGCGGCGTGAGCCGCGGGGGCGCAGAGCTCGGTTCGCGGTGGGCATACACAAAAGTTCTGTTTACTTTCTATTCCACATTGTTTCCATGTGGGCTCTCCTTAGATGGGAGTCAGGTCGAATAGTTCGTGAAAAAATGCAAAATTTCTACGATTTAACAATATTCTTTACCTGTTTCACAGCAACATCAATTGAACGAATCCCTTGATTGTAAGTAGGAACAGGGATATTAAAAACGAATCAAATAATCTGTGTATTGAATCAAATGAACCGTGTACGCGTTAAATTATAAAAGAGCAATAACGAGTAATTCATCATTAACTAATAACGGTATAGGAAGATCGAACACACTGTAGGGAAGTAGCTATTAATGATAACACTAAATCCTGTCGTCTAATGTTGATAGATGTAATTTATAATCACTACTCGACTGTATAAAGTGCCTTTAAAACTCTGAGGTAAGGATAAGAACTGCCATTTACAACAAATTGATTCTTTACCACAATATCGAATTTTACAGTGGAAAGCCATCTTGTTGACAAACGATAGTTTCCCACATACTCGTCATACAATCTTCGCTGTTGTTTAGATGGAAAGAATAACTACACTTTCGACAGAAAGCATTAGTTTTCAACAGACCATTGTCGTTGGAAAATGAAAGAACCATATTTCCATTTGTTGATAACGTTGGGGAAAATCTTAGAAATATAATACTATGTAAACCTTTATATTTCCCGTTAGTTAAGTGAGAAATCTTTACTTCCTCCAAAATGTTATGATTAAACTTGGTAACCATATGACTCTCATTGTTCATTTTCCCTAAATAAAGGAGTCATATTCGGCCAACATTTTAGTATGAACTAGTCATTATTAGTAATTAGAATTTGAGAACGTTTAAAGATTTCTTGTATTCGTAACTTACTCATGACGTCTGCTAGTATATTATCATTGCTAAAAGTTATCAGGTCTCTGTTGACATGTTTAACTTCACAGTAGAGTTTCACCTTTCAATAACCATCGCGGTAATATGTTGACTAGTACCCATGAGGCATTGTGAACCACTCTAAAAAGATGAGAATCGCAAATGTCAAGATTGAAGAGTAAATTGAAGCAACTGGAATATCTGCCAGAACATCAGTATCGGCCGGTACCAATAACGCACAATTTACTATTTCGATCGATGTTGTTATCCAACATCGGTCAATATCGAAGGGCAAACGCTTTTGCTGATGTTGATGCTGATCGGTATCGATATTGATCACTGAGAGGAATTCATTGTTTTAACGAACGGAATTATGTATACTGCATTTTTTTAGAAGACACGTAATCTTGATAACATTATTAATAAATAATTCTATTACACGCCTTATATTCTCGTCTTTTATTTTTCATAATTTTCACACTTGCTTTTGATTGGATTCGGACCTGCTGTCTTGTGATCTATTGTCCGTTGTCTTAGCCATTCTGCTCTGAATCCATTTTTCAAGAGTAATGCGTCGAATATGTACTTCATTAACTCAGACATAGAAAATATTCTCATTACGGAATTACTTTAAGCGGGGAACATGTAGAAGTTTTATGTGTGTGGTTTTTGTATAACACATGTAATTTCTCCATCACATAGACATTCTCGAACACAACGACGCTCTTCGGAAAGATATCGGCCAGTGTATGATCGGTATCAAACAATGACATCTTCGAACATTAGTGATCTTCTCTAAACCTAATTTAATCTGCAAAGTTATTTTTGTACGTTTTCTGAATGAAATACAACACTTTCTCATATTTCAGGGATATCTTTGAATATCGAAATTTCGTACCACGCCAATATAGATCAACGCTCATTCAGAACGGCCAACCATGATCGGTACCCCTGTTATTCGACCAGTAGCGGCCAGATATCGGCCCGTTATCCTTGTGTTTCTTGGATCATTTAAAAGCCAACTGAGAATTATAAGGTTCTAACAACATAGGATTTTGATATTAGAACGTTCTCAGCCGACGATAATAGATAACATGTTCTATCCAAAACGAGAATGTTTCGTTAACAAACAATCTTTTCCATTGAAATTTAATAATCTTCGATGAAAACATTGTCTCATGAAAACAAGAGTGAAAATATGTGCTCTTCTAATTTAGTGTGTAGTGTTTCATTATTTCCAACTAATTTTTAGCGCTTCTTTAGTTTTCTGAACTCTGACAATTAGTTCCTTGGTTTACCTACAGATAACCAAGCGCAAACCATGTCTGACGCTTTAGGCGCTCAATGTTGTACTTGTGACATCCAAATATCCCTTCGCCTATTTCAACAGTGAATCCCTCACTTCCAATACAGGGGGATGAATATCTAATTACTGTTGTTAAACACACTTCTCGACAATATGAATCCAACCACTTACAGTTGATGAACATAATACATTATTATACGAACACTCTTCAGTAATATTTGTAGACGAAGCTATTCGACTGCAAAAACGAAATACCCTAAAATACTTTTAAATCTGTATATTTCCTTAATCTATGTACTACGGTAATCGAGAAACGTATGGTTAGGTTAGAATAGATCAGTTTGTTAGTACTCATCTTCCTAATGTTAGTTCACCAGACCGATCTCGCTATGGCATATAACGTCCAAGAGGTTTTGGGTCCGAATCCTACCTGAGTCATGAGTGTTTCGGGATTTTGAATGCAATGCAGGACATTTAATCTGGAGGGTGTGAAAGAAAAAGTCACTAAAATGGTCAAACCCAAAAGATTACTAAAGTTTCGCCAGAGTTCTTCATGATTCTATAATCAATACAGCTATAATTGATACAATTAGGCTACGTAATGTTCAATTAGATTAGATTAACTTATTCCATATTTGGGCATTATCGAAGGTACCCACATAGCACATAATATTCCAAGAATATTCCTCTTTAACACCCGATGTTCCAGACATATTCCTGGAACATTGGAATGTGCCTGGAATAATTCTCAAGGAATATAATATTTGACATGAATCAGAGAACTTTTAGGAAATGTTCCTTACATATTCCCAAAGAATGAAGCTATCCAAAAAGAAAAAAAATATTTTTACTCTTCGTGTTAAGTGTTCAATAAAACCAATACTTGTGCTAGAATAATTCACAGATGTTAGGAGTAGAAATACTTGATGGATAAAGTTGAAGTGAAATATTCCTAGCACGGAAGTCCTGGAATAAGAAAGGTATATTCCAAATTCTGATCAAAAGAAATACTAACAGAATTCAAATTTCTTCTCATATATACTTTTTTCGTTTTATAGTTTTATATTCCTTGTTATAAGAATTATATAATTTGGTAATAGTGTCATTGTTTTTGTTTTTTTTTTAATCATAAATAGCTGATTCGAAGATGTGTGATTGTTTTAAACCTAACACCTGCGAAAACTAAAAACTAAACAAAAACGTCTTGTTAATATGTTTGATGATATTTCAACCCACTTTTCGTGATGATTCCTATATTATTTTTTGTAGCGTATCTGTTCAAAATCTCATTCGTGCTTTAGAAGTTTAATGTTTTAGAAATGAAAATCATTTAAGTGAAGCGCAATTTCGTTGTTTATTTTCTTATGTTACTAATAGTGTTTATTTACAAATAACAATCTTTTTTATATCCAATTGATTGATTCGTACTACCTATTACACTTTTGGGTGTTGTTCCTTCGTAAGCAGTTTATAACGTGTAATTTTAGCATTTTCATGTAATTTTATGTTTGCTCTTTGCCTTACATTCAATGATACATTCGGTTTGATTAGGTTCGTTTACATCAAGTGAGTTAAGATTACATTGGATATAAAGTGCTTTCATTGAAGGAGCCGGAATCACCAATCAGTTTCAGTGAATCGACTCAAAACATTAATCGAATCACTGTAACAGGATTGTGATTCCGGTTCCTCAGGAACCGATTTGATTATAATGGATCAGTGTTTATAATTGTTTCTTCTACAGAAATACCGGGTATAATTAATGGACAGCAGGTAAGCACAGAGTGCAGTTGTCATCCATAAAATTAGTTTTATTTAAATGCATTCTGTGCTTACCTGCTGTAAATATTCCATTAAGTAAACCCGGTATTTCTATAGACGCAGAATATCTTAAAGTTATATTTGTACTTGAACAGTATTAATAAAACGAGTGTAAAAGCAACACTACAGTTTGCTCAGAGTCTGACAAAAGGCTTAATTTAGAGAAGGGCTTCTCTGTAGTATACGTCGGGCGTTCCATTTGAAACCATGGTTCAGTGTGCACCGTATGCATACCGATATATGGATCAGTCATATGTGTTGTCCGTTAAACGTGATGTAATAAATGGTATTACTTTAGCTTACGTCGGGCGTGATTTTCCGAACGAGATAACTCGCAGGTTCATGAATCGGAATCATGGTAATGTTACGTCATAGTGACATGTTTATTTCCATATCACCATTGATGTTTTGCTAGAAAAATCACGGACAGTATGTAGAGTGAGCGAAATCCAGGTTAGATTTTTTAAATATACGCGATGAACATCCCCTTTAAAAGACACTACCTGGGACTGCTCCATTTATGGTTCTAAATGGAACGCCTGACGTATGCTAAAGAGAAGCCGAAATATATCTAACCTTGCTCCTTCTAACCCGTGACCCGTCTTCGTTCACTATCGTTTACTCAATATACTGTAGGTGATTTTGTAACAAAACATAATGGTAATATGGAAAGAAACATGCCACTGTGGCGTAACATTACCATGATTCCGATTAATCAACATGTGACTTATTTTCTTTGAAATAATCACGCGCAACGTAAGCTAAAATAATACCCCTTCCGCTAAAATAATAATAATAATATTTTTATTATTTTAGCGGAAATAATAAAATAGTATAATAATAATCGGAACGTAATAACGTAAGCTAAAATAATAGTCAGTGTACAGTGGAGGACATTTTTTAACGTTTCATGAGAACAAATAACCCCGGAGAAAAGTTGAATGCTTCTTCCTAGAGTTCTCGAGTAACAATGTCACGCTTTGCTTTATACAGCGACGAAACTTCTATACTTTAGATACTCCCTCAGATCGTTCTAAACAGTGAAGGATAGGTAGGATTGGCTTAGTTAAATTTCTATTAGTAAATTTAATTAAAAATTAACTAGGCTTTACGCTTCTAGTCCTCCTAACATATCATTTTATATTATATCATGACATGGAATCACATAATAATGTTACAAATAGCTTAGAGAGAACGTTAGACTTAGTAATCAGTAACCTTCCAAATGTAACAGTAGTTAGAGAACTACATCCATTAGTTAAAGAGGATGCTTACCATCCATCACTTTGTATAAGTTTTCCACGCGTTCGATCATCTAAACTCAGAAACAAAAGAAATTTACTAGGGTTCAATTTTCAGAAATTGTATTATGTATATCTTTATAATGAATTAGCTAAAGTAGATTGGCAAAAATTAAAAAAAAACATACGGATGTGAATGAAGCAGTTGATGAGTTCTATAAAGTAATTTTTGCAATATTTCAAAAGTGTATTTAAAAAAAAAAGGCCAACGACAAAAACTTTTCCTTGCTGGTTTACAAAAAGTATAATAGACAAAATAAAAATGAAATGGTGTCAACGAGTTAAATGGCTTAAGGGAAAGGGAACGACCGATCATCAATATCACTATAAAGAGTACTTCAGGCTACGTAAGGAAGTGAAACGGGAAATCGAAAAAGCACATAATGCGTCTTTTTCTAATGCTGAAAATAATATAACAAGACCCACAACACTTCTGGTCCTATATCAAAAGTAAATCACTCCATCTTTCTTCAATACCCATGCTATATGAGGGACATAACCTGACTGGCAACGATGAGGTAGCCACTGCTTTCGCTCAGCATTTTCAATCTATTTACAATAAATCTTCCTCTAAACGACTGACAATATACTTGTTGAAGACTCACAGGAGGAATGTCAGAACTTATTCCACGTTTTAGAAATAAGTATAAGTGACATTCAAAAGGCCATACAGAAACTGAAACCGAATAAGGCAGTTGGGCCTGATAATATACCAGCTTATATTGTGAAGGGTTGTAGTGATATATTTAAAGAACCGCTATATACGTTATTTAATTTATCAATAAGAACAAGTGTATTTCCGGATATGTGGAAAGAATCAATTATATGTCCAGTTCCGAAAGCAGGCAATAAAAATAAAGTTGACAACTATCGTAATGTAGCCATATTGTCAACGATTGCTAAAGTATTTGAAAGTGTAATTTATGATCAGGTCATGCAGCATGTTAAACCGGTACTTTCAATACATCAACATGGCTTTTTACAGAAAAGATCTACTGTAACTAATCTGGCTATAATTACAGACTTCATAGCTGCCGCCTTAGACAATAAAGAACAAGTAAATGTTGTATACACGGATTTAAAAAAAAAGCATTCGATACTGTAGACCATAATATACTAATTCAAACGCTTTCCACATTCAGTTTTAGTCCTTCTATGATCCATTTCTCCAAGTCTTATTTAAGTAACCGTAGACAATCCGTTCTATATAAAGAATATAAAACCAATTGCTTTTATGTCTGTTCCGATGTTCCTCAGGGATCTAATCTTGATCCTCTTCTGTTTTTATTATTTATTAATGACCACACTATATTCAAAATTCTCATAAGCTGTTGTTTGCAGACGACTTAAAAATATTTGTCAATGTAAAGTCCTTGGATGAAAAATATTTGTCAATGCAAAGTCCTTGGATGACTGTCTACTGCTTCAACAGGATTTGTCCAGTATACTGAAATGGTGTTCTAGGAATAGACTTGAAATAAATATTGGTAAGTGTAAAACCATGACATATAGCAGACGGAAAAAAACTTACGATTTCACTTACTCGATCAATGGAATAATCTTAAAACAACTGGATACAATTAAAGATTTAGGTGTTACATTCGATAATAAACTAACCTTTTCGCCACATGTGGTAAATATAACCAATGATGCATATAGAAACCTAGGATTTCTTGTTAGGACAACCAAAGAATTTGCAAATGATAGCACTTTGAAAACTCTTTACTATTCCTATGTTAGGTCCAAACTTGAATATGCCTCACTTATATGGAATATCTCTATGAAAGCTAGTTGCCGGAAGATCGAACATGTACAAAGCAATTTTTTACGTTTTCTCACATACAAACGGACGTTTCTACCCAGGGCCTAAAATTGAGTGGAGTAGTCCACACTTTGTGGAACTGTAGGAAAGGAGTGTGGAACTATAATTCTTAAAGTGTGGAGTGGTATTAATGTGAGTACCTTACTTTTCTCGGATTATGCTTTGGAGCCTTTGCGTGTTTTGCAAGAGGATGTAACTGATGATGCCCTAAGAGAATGCCACAAAGTTATTTGTCCTGATACAGATCTTTTGCAGTTCGCAATGCAATATAGAGAGGCATCATCGTGCAGTATGTTGAAAGGTCTGGACGCTAAAAGCCTTCTCATGAAAATCTGTGGAAATCAGTCATTTCATGCTCTGTCAACAAGTCTAGCCCGAGTTGTTGCTTCGAAACCATCTTCTTCCGATGTTGAAAGACTTATAAGTGACTACAACATATTGAAAACAGATAACAGGCTCTCTTTAGCTTCCACTACTGTGAAAAATTACCTTCACGTTAATATAAATATGGGTCCGTTGGAAGATTTTAGCCCAACCCCTGCTGTTATGAAATGGCTGGCCAGAAACGAAAGGCGTTTTGAAGTTGGTAGGAAGTCAATGGAACAGCCCTGGTATAAGGTGTATTTGCCTCGGCAGAAAACAGACTGAGACAGCGTGATGATCACGGAAAAATGATAGTGAAATTCTTATGTAAGAAAAAGTGACTTCTTTCTTCCAGTGTGGCTATTTTTCTTACCGGTTTGTTTCCTGTATTTTATGGTTTAATACAATACAATTAAATATGTATCCTAATGTGCCTTTAATTTTGTTTGCTCTGAATGCCAAAATTTTCCTACATAATAATAATAATATTTTTTTTGGTCGCAGGTAAACATGATGTACTGGACAGAACACTGATTATATGCCAAAACAAATGCTGACTAAACTAGTTTTTCTATACTATATAAAATGTTTACCAGTGTGGAGCTGTGATTTCGTTGAATTTTAGGCCCTGTTTCATCCCGAAATACGAATCGTACAACAATTTAATTGATAAATTTAAATTTCAGAAACTTGATCAAAGACGAACATTAAACGACTTACTTTTCTTGTACAGACTTTTACACAATAAAATAGACTGTACCGAATTAATTGCAAAAAAAAAATATATATATATATTAAGGTCCCATCCCTCAGAACGCGCGAGGGAAATAGTGGCCTATTCTATTGCAGAAAAGCCCGTACAAACGTATTAAATGTGTCACCTACATGGAGAACTAGTGCTACTTATAATGCAATAGGTAAGAATTGTACAAATTTTGACATATTTGGAAATTCGGAAGAACTGTACAAAAGATTGATACAGAATATATTGTTAAAAAAAAAAAAGAGAAAGATACTTTTTGGACAAGAAAAAGGGTATAGAGTTCTATTATTTGTGTCATTAAATGTAACAATTATTGTAGACGCTATAAATAGGCATTAAGGCCTGTTGTGTCGATGAAATAAATAAATAAAATCAGATCCTAAATAATGTACAGACGGTGATTTCTCGTACGGGAGAGTATCTAAGGAACATACAAAGAACTGATCCACCCAATACTTGCATGAGAAATGTATCCTCGTGTACAAGGGCGCCGATAAGAACAAATAGTATTTCTTACATATATAAAGATTGTTTTACCCTTTCTAACCGTAAGCTAAGCCCGAAATCCTGGAGTGCATCCAACTTTATAAAAAAATTAGATCGAAAATCGACAGAAACCGTGTAAAACTGCACCCTGCCAACTTTGACTTTACACACCCGCCAAACTGAAAATCCTGGCGGAATTCCTGATTAGGTTAGTTCAAGTGTTTGGGAAAGCACAACACACAAAAGCAGTAAAAAAAATACAGGAGAAATTTAATGTTTCCAACGTGTGCGGTATGGTTGAGCTAATCCTAACTCCACCACAGGTCTGAAGGACAACGTCCTTCGGTAAGCAATCTTCTAGACAAATATCTGCAAAATACTGCTAGAGATCTATAGAATTTTGTCTATATTTATTCATCTATATTAGTGGTTCTTAATTTACGATAGCTATGGACCCCTTTTCCAGACTTATTAACATAAGCAACAAATTTGTATATGTCCTTCGTTTATTGAAATTTACTGCAGACATTCTTAATTCACAACAGTAAATAGTATGTCACTATGAGAGGGTTCCTGTAAACGATTTCTGAACTAGTGATATGTGGTAACAGCTTTGTTAGGTTTTCAGGACTGATGACGAACTTTGCAACTTATTCTTCGTTAGTTAAACTTGAAATCTCCAATTTCTTTTCGATTTAGACCTATTAATTTAAGTGTTTTATATCGAAGTAGTAGCTATGGCCTAAGTCCTCTCATGTCGGAGGGATGACGTTCCTCGGTGATCATAATGTCCTCGGAGAAGGTTGCGGCGATAATCTTTATTGTAGATGGCATCATAAAATTCACCTGATAAGGCTAAGGAAACATGTAAAACTTCAGTCATAGTGCCCGGCTGATCCCATATAGCAAAATCATCTTGCATCAAGCTTGTTTCGGCCTTGAAACGTTAGGCCAATAAGCTGGAAACAAGATTGTCGTGTCAAGCAAAAAGATTGGATGAATCTTGAATCGTGCTTGATGTTTGAAAGGCATGAAGTGTCTTGTTTAGTGTTTAGATCAGGGATAATCAAGTTTGAAATTGTGTTGTTAAGTTCAAGAATATATTATCTATCAAAAATCAAGGTTGTATCAAGCTTATTATACTTATCGTATTACGTCAAGCCTAACAAGGCAAACTCAAGGGAATATCAATCTTGAATCAAGAAACAGTGCTATATGCTCGAACCTACTTACCTCCCAAATAGAACCAACTCGGAACCTACACCAGTTTCGAAGTCCGATACGTTAACTGGTAGATCACGACAATATGTGCATGTAATGTTTATTCCTTGAATAATTAATGATCTCATTGAGCTTATTATATGCTCCTAAGGATGAAACTTATTATTATTTGTAAAAAAGTAGACTACGAGCAACTGTATTTCAAGGTCCCAACTGGGGTCAAATCCAGATCCACGATCGACCTCCACCACTCGATCTTGCCTCCACGAAAGTTTCTGTCCCTAGAAACATTCATCTAATACATTAATAGATCTAAATCAAAAAGGAATTAACAGTTTCAAATTTAACTATACATGATGTAGAGAAAAGACGATTTCATACATTGGAGGGTGAATCCTGACATCGAAACAAGAAAAAAGTTCATATCAACATGGGACGAATTCCGCTTCGTTTTCAAGATACACGTTTCCAACCTAGAGCCACAAAATCGATTTCTTGCAATGGAATCACAATGATGAAAATTTAGTCATTATTCTTAAAATAAAATGTATTTATAGGAGGTTAATTTGCATCAATAAAGTGGATAATACAAGTTAAAAACTTATGCCATCGGGTAATCAGTGTTGCCAACCTTTTATATATTTCATTTTCTCAAATGGCACTATGTCAGTGTATCAGATATGTGGTATCCTCTAGTGATGGTAATCAACATAATAAAAGGTAAAGTGCGAATGCAGTTTTGAAAACTGAAATTTTGTCCCTTCTTTTGAAGAAACTGCAATTTTTCATGTTTAATCTACTAGAACGTTCAAAGTTTGCAATACTCCGTTATGTGATTCACACGTGCTGTTTACAATCATCAGATGATACCATATATCGAATAAACTGCCGTAGTGCTATTTAAAATTAAATGAAATATATATCAGGTTGGCAACACTGATTAACCGATGCTTTAACTTGATTTAACAGGTTGGCAACACTGATTTAACTTGTAATATCCATTTGATTGATGCAAATAAACTTCCGAAAATAAAATTTATTTTAGCGCATCGTTTAAGATTTATGGCGAAAAATTCATTATATTTACCATTGCAAGAAATCGATTTTGTGTCTCTAAGTTGCAAACCTTGCATCTCGAAAGCGAAGCGGAATTCGTCCCATGTTGATATGAACATTTTCTCTTGTTTTGATGTCAGGATTCACGTCCCAAGGTATGTAGACATATTTTCTTTACACCCTGTATAAGGAATATTCTTGTGACAGAAATATACAAGGGATATTCCCCAGGGAATATGGAAATATGCCTAGAACATGCCGGGAAGTTACATATCTTCAAAGAATATTCCCAGACATGTTCCTGTCTACGAAATGTACATGCATAAAATATTCCTGGATTATTCCAAAATATTCCTGGATGGTTCCCAAGGAATATTTCTGGAAGATTCATTTAGCGGACATTCACATGTTCCATGTAATACATTCTATATATATGTCAGGAATATCCTGGCATGTTTTAGGCATAAATTTGGGGAATATTCCTCATTGTAACAACCCTCCTCTGACAGTCACTCCTGCCACTATAAGCCGCCAGTTATTTCCGGTTTGAGAAATATATCCTCTAACTGAAAACACCCAGCAACCTACTATAACAAGAGTAACCGACAAAAGGAGCTGAAACAGAGGGGAGGATCCTCGATGGGACCCCACAATTAAAGCCGTTACTGTAGGTTAGGTAAGAAAGTTGTAATAGTAGCTCAGAAACAAATCTAAAATCCTTTTTCATAAAACGTATAATGTGAACTAATATCTTGTCAAATTCACAGCAAATTACAAATTCCATTACAAAGGTGACCTATCGTTTTATAGGTCCTAATCACATACAATGAATCGTTTGAACAAATCGCAGAAATCATGACAAATTGCAAGTAGCTCAATAAATACACTATGATATAAATATAGAATAAATACACCCAATAATTACACTCAAATTCTGTGAAATAGTATATCCAACTTTTGGACTCAAATTACGACTTGGATTCCTAACTTCCCCTCTTGTGGTTTTCACAAATTCACGCAATAAATCCACGATCCGGAAATAGGAATCTACTAATAAATGACTCAAGTAAACGTATACCAAATATGAAAACAATCGCACGAATATTCTAGGAGATACGAGGTAGTGGTCACGAACCCAACTGCCGGCTATCAACCCGAACACGTGGTTATGAAGAAAGTTGAAAATTGGAATATTCAAATAATTCCTTCTGATATCAACGTAAGATAGATCAAATAGATAATTGCAAAAGTTTAACCGCAATATTATCGCTACAAACAACACGATGGGAATAGATACATACGATACTAAATTTTCGACGTTACGAAGTACTCTATATTCAAGTTCATCCAAACACGAATTTCTTATTCTCAATTGAAACAATACATTTCCCGACGAATATTTACTACTTGTAAAACATACTCCATTCAAACAAACTATCTCACTCATACACGATGAAGTCACATAATCCGGCGAAACTGAAAATGGTGAAAAATCACACTTACCAAAATATACGCGAAACTGAAGATTCTCAGGAATAATTACCGACGAATACGAACTCAAATTACGACGATTTAGAAATTCCACAAGGACGGCTATCAGGAATCCATAGAAACTTGTAGACTTCATAGAAGTAGATACGCTATACTCTATTACGTAACCAATATCAATTTCTATCAGAATATCTAACGCACCAAATATCAGTTGTTTCCCCTGATGGCACACTAGCAATTATGAGGACTCGTGGTCCTTCATGACGACAGGTACAAATTGCTAGTTACATTTTCTGCCGTTAGGCGGCTCTGTTATACATCAGTGTTCAAAGACAAGTCTTGAACATCTTCACAAAAATAAAAAATAAAAAATCACTAAAACAATAATAAAAAATAACCAGAACACTTTGTGGAGGAAGAAAGGGTAGCGTAACTACAAAATGTTCGCTACATCATACATTTTTGGAATATGCTTGTGCTATGTGGGTAAAATATAACTCTGCATGGTTATTAACTAATTTAACTCTATATATGAAATTACAAAATTTGGAAAATCCCTTGTGTGAGAAGTTTTTTTATCGTTTCTTAAATGTAGACATTTAAGAAAGAAACATAGGTTTGTGTAGCGTGTCTCTTTGCCTCCAGAAAAAATACATTTAAGCTCTAAAGATAAAGGAGGTGAAAGGTTCATTTACCTGATCCATCTAACTCCTCGTGCCGAGGAGTCTTGAAGAATAATAATAATAAAGGGGGTTGAGAGCTTCAAAAATGAAATCGCATATTTTCCAGAAAACGTATACAATTTTCCGTATTTGCAGGAATAAAACTTTGTCTACATGTATCAATATCTGGTATTTGGTAATCCATCTTGATGTCGGTGGAATAATCCAACTCTGATTCTGAAAACAGGCTCACAATACTTATTAATGACAAGTAATGTCTTTAGCTTAACAATGGATTTTTTGGATGAAAGAAAACCCACAAAATGGCATACGATTTTTTAATTTTTTTTTGATGGAAGAAGACTATTCTTAATTTCTCGGTCTTCTGCAAGCCACTAACTTTGTCTATTTTGCCTTTCAATTGCCATCGCTAATAACTAAATCCTGGGCAGGCATATGAAAATAGACACATATAAAATGGACCTTGTTACTTTTCTTGCAAGAGCAAAATATTCTGTAAAATGTAGAGAAGTTCTTTAGTGTTACTAAACGGGTTTGCTTCATACTTTATTACGATAGCTCGGTATTTGAAGCGTAACCGCGAAGATCTCTGTTACATATAAAACGAATGTAACATAGACTTTTGCTCGTGGTTATGGTTCGTTTCTTTGTTACAACAGCTAAAAGTAAGAAGGAAACAATGAATGCCTTACTTACTTACTGCTAATAGATTTATAGTTTGATATGTGCACTTTTAAAATTTGTAAGCAAGTTTTTTCTTGCAATTTCAGGAGAAGTATGCGATTTATACAGTCAAAAGTAATTGTAATTGTTAGCCTCCTTCTTCTTCACGTGAACTGCGAGTTGTTCTCAAGTTATGAGACTCTAGGTTCTCTTCTTAAAACGGAAGGATTTGTCATCCAAAGTCTGGAGGAATACATAACAGAGAATCCAAATAACGAGGTAGTTGAAAGGTAACAATAATTTAATTCCATTTAATTATGCTTATTGTCTTTATGCATCATTGGATCCGGCCAAGTAACTACTACAGAGGTGAGTGATAATTATTGATACTCTCCATGCAATATATTTTAAGGAGTTTTCCCTCAGAATTCACAAATTGGTAAATTAAGATGTATGGAGACATTTTCTTCTCTTTTAGAACAGCACTAATTAAAGTGTATGTTAATTACTCTTTCTGTGCTCTAGGTGCCACTAAAGGAATACCTCCCGTTGGCTGATACATGAACTTCTATTGTACGAGTTCTAACTGGGTCACAATGCAGCTGAAGCAATTCGAAACATACGTCGTGCTAAAGTGGAGGGTACTGTGAGTCACATAACAGCCAAAAGATCGTTCTCCAAATTCAGAGATAGGAGCCTTGAAGACCAACGACCATGAATGCAGAAACCCTACAGAAAGTAGTGAAAGTTAATCCTACAACTAGCACACGTAGAGTAACTAATGAACTTGGATGTTCACAGCCACTCTAGGAAACTCGGAACGACCAACAGAAGCTATCGAGTTGTTCCACATGAATTGACACAGCCAAAGCTCAGTGGTTTTGTTTGCCAAGATAAGGCTTATCATCCACTTCAAGGCTCCAATCTTTGAATTTTGAGATCTCGATAGATATTCGATATTTTTGAAAATAGGTATCGATATTGTGTATCTGGATAGTTTTGAGATAGCGTATCTCGATATTCGTCAATCGTGCATTCTCATTAGCACCCGCGTTTGTCCGTGCCTCCGTTCTTTGTGCCATACTTGCATTTGCCTGATTGGACTGAGGGAGATTCTGAAGACGGTTGAGAGGAAAACACTCTAGTGTTGGGAGAAAATTGTCTAGGGTTTTAAATACATTGTGAGCATTGCCATGATGTCAAGTAATGCAAGTAGTTTCTTTCTTATTCTTCAACATTCTATTACATGTAGGATACTCCACTGGTAAGTAGTGGCTGTTTTTGAGCGCTAAGTGGGCCCAATATCATTATACTACTGCGAATTACTAGACAATTTAGCAACAATTTCTCTGAAATTTTACAGGGATTGTAATGATTGCTTCTAGCAGAATTAGAATGGAAGAGGCAAGAGGTACATGTTCAGGAGGATTTTGGAAGGGGAATATTAAAATCACACTGCAGTGAAAGTTTGGGAAAACTGCGATGCAAGATGTTTTTCCACAGAGTTGTAATATTAAATTACTGCACCAGTGCTTCATAATTTCGACTCTCGGCAATTCTTGCAACTCAGTGGCAATTGAAATGGAAAATTGCAGCAATTTTTTTTCTGTCTACCAGGTGTATGCATAAGTTTTTGCCGGTTTTGTGGTAAAGAAAACACGTAATTTTCCAGGAAAATTAATTTTGTTTTATTCAAAATATTGGCCATCGGCTTCTACACATTTCGCCCATCTTTCAGGTTATTGATGCATACCATGCCAGAAAAACTGCTTCTCTTTTGCGGCAAACCATTCGTCGAACCATTTTCCGACGTCTTCGAAATTGCTGAAGTGCTGCTCTTCGAGCGCGTGCCCCCATTGATGCGAAGAGGTGATAGTCAGATGGCGCCAGGTCTGGAGAGTACGGCGGATGCGGAAGGATGTCCCATCCAAGCGATTTCAAGGTGTCTTTCACTGGTTTTGCTGTGTGAGACGGAGTATTGTCGTGTAACACAATCACTTTGCCATGTCTTCGGGCCCATTCCGGTCGTCTTTCGATCAATGCGTGATTTAAATTAATCATTTGTTGGCGATAGCGTTGTGCATTAACGGTTTCGCCGGACTTCAAAAGTTCATAATACACAATACCGCTCTGGTCCCACCAGACTCAAAGCATGGTCTTCTTGCCGAAGCGATTTGCCCTTGGTGTTGAAGGACCGGCTTCTCGAGGTGAAAGCCACGATTTTTTCCGCTTCGGATTTTCAAAATAAATCAATTTTTCGTTCCCCGTCACAATTCGATACAAAAAGCATTTTCTTTCGTGGCGTTGAAGCAGCATTTCACAAGTGACTTTGCGATTTTCCATTTGACGTTCATTCAAATCGTGTGGGACCCATTTTCCCAGTTTATTGATCTTCCCCATTGCTCGTAAACGTCTGCTGATTGTTTCTGGTGACACATTTAATACTTTTGCCAATTGCTGTTGAGTTTGAGTTGGGTCATCCTCCAATAACACCTGCAATTGCTCGTTCTCGCACCTTTGTGGTCTACCAGAGCGCGCACTGTCTTTCACATTGAAATCACCTCTTTTAAATTGTCGAAATCATGTCTCACATGTTCTAATCGATGGAGCGTGTTCACCATATGTTTCTACCAGCACGCGATGACTTTCAACAGCCTTTTTCTTTTGATTAAATAAGAAAATCAATGAGTGCCGCAAATGTTCTTTTTCAGGCACAAACTTCGGCATGATCACTGAACGATAAAACAAAGACGCTAGTGTTTGGCGGACACTTGTGTGTGTTTGTAGTTTAATGTCAGACGAACAAAATGACATATTTGTCAAATGAATACGCTGCGTACTTTTCGCTGGCGTCATCTCTTAGGTAAACCGGAAACTACTTATGCATACACCTGGTAGATTTAACATACGTTTCGGGGAAACGTTCTACTGGATATTATATGAAATAATTAATAGAAAGCGAGTTGTGGAGGTGCCTATTTAAATAATTATTCTTAAAGGTAATTATAATAGTGAGGGTGGTAATAGCGTAAAGTTGATGATACTAGCATGAAACTTTATACCAACAGTTGAGTTCATAAAAGCATTGGAAAGAACGCCGGGACATATCCTCTGATGTCATTAGAAAGGGCCTTAACCTTTTCCACTGGAGCCTCTGCCGAAATTGTAGACTTTCATAAAATTACCTGTATATCCTAGTGTTATCATTGCAGCTTTATGATTCATGCCTCATCTTGTCATCAAAGGAACACACTTTCTAACGAAGACAGTAGTTTAAGAGTATGAAGTAGCAAGAATTATTTATATATGCTAAATTTTGGGACCACTGGACAAATGGTAAAACCAAAATTTTTGAAAATAAAAAACATTGCTAGAACAAATCGACGTCTGAGGATTTTATTGTTGCATTGAATTCCTATGAATATATGACAATACAATCCTCAGACGAAATGTATCGGCTGTAATATCATTTGTCCTCAAATCGCGTGTAAAACTGGAGGTAAAATTTGACAGACAGCTGCTTCTGCAATTGTCAAATGTATTATGTACACAGTAGCACATTTTTCAAATATTCGGTTGTACCATTTGATCTTAAGTAAGACCCAGAATTTTCTTAAGGAAATTCCCAGGTTTTCTTCCTCGTCATACGTCATATGTCCAAGACTGCTCTTGTTCAGAAACCTATTACATTGGTAACAAAATGAACAGGAATCATAAGTCTGCAATAATTACGTTAGGAGCTGCAGGTAATTTTATGAAATTCTACAGTTTTGATTTTAGAAAGTTGCTCTGAGTGGAAAGAGTTAAGACCTCTCTTATGACACCACAGCATGCCTCCTGGCGTTTTTGGATGTTTTTATAAAGTTGATTACTGTAATGTTTGTTAGAACGGTTTTGGAAGATGGATTCTGCTCTGAAAACTTTGAGGCAACAGAGGACTATAATATTTGTCTAGCTTCGTTGCTCATAGTACAGCTGATCGTTTCAATAGATTAAAAACCACAGAAGTACATCAAGTGAAATGGCAAAGTTCGTAAAAAGGAAAACGCTACTATCTTTATACATTAGCATAATGGTTTATTCAAGGATAAGAAGGAAAAGGGAGTAGATACGTGATCTCAACTTAAGTTTAGTACGTCGTCACTCAAACCTAATGCGAAAAATGTTCTCTGGAAATAGCGTAGTGTACCCTCCAAGTCTCAAGGACACTTCTTTAGCACTTCGGCAATAAACAGTATACGAAACAATCCTTCTTCACTTACAGCGGTCGAGTAATTTAACAAACATGCATCAGTCATACAACATCCATGTAAATCGCTGCGTTTCTCTTAAAATCTCAACATGAATGCAGAATGTCGCGAAAGAAAATCGTCTTTCTCACTCCCTGATTATTACACAACTCCATTTAACTCGAAACACAGTGAGATTTCTTTCTGTGATAATCGCCTTAGCAGCAACACTCAGCGTAATCAACGTATGGATATTCGTCGCTATTTAAAGTGGTAATTGAAACCGGAGATAAAGCCATACAATTATGTCATAGGTTGTTTACAATTATTATTCCTAGGCAAGAACAGCGTATTGACCTGCTTCATTTCTACCACACTCGTTATTGTTACCCTGCTGTAAGATCATAATATTAAGTCACCAGCTGTTGTTCGCCATGTCATTGACATGATAGCATTATTAATAAAGAATGTTATCCTACACTGTTTCCATTGATAACCATCGATTAGGCTGTTTTCCTCCAGCGAAGCAAATCCTGTGGAACAACCCAGGTAAATTCGGGGACAGTTTTGAAGTGCTAAGACTTGGAGAAATGTACCTATCGATTATTGGACTCGGAATGTGGCTGTCAGGAAATGGTTGGGAAGAGTTTGTAGTTAAATCTGACGTAACCACCGCTTGGCGAGCTGATAGCTTTCTAAAAGCACCACATTTAAAGTGGTGCAGATATGCACATGAAGTTAGCATTAAAATGTCTCCTGGAATCTTTTGAAACTCACACAGTAGATACAGAATCAGAAATATACCTGAAAGAATGGGCAACTACCAAGAAACATGAATCTATTCCATTTCTTATTGGTTAACAGTTGTTTTGTTAGAAGCTCCTGAGCTGCATATTTGAAAATTGAACGTGAGTTGTACTTAGCTGTATTAGAAAAAATGTGTCCATGGCTTTTCTAATTAGAACATGTACACTAGACTAGGTGGTTGCCTGTATTTGTTTAGACACTAAGGCAATTTTCAGAACAGCATCGCGTGTACACCAAAAGTTTAAGAAAGGATATGTCATTGTGAGAAGTTCATAAAAAAATTCTCCAGCATTTCTGAAGATCAACTGCATGATAATAATTACAAGACGATTAAAGAGGACGGCTACGTACTCGGAATAAGCAATGAATGCACCCTCTAGAAATTGATTATTAGTGGACTCTAGAAGTTGTAAGATTAATTACTGGGTTTGAGGACAGTATGAACAATAGGCCAAGCAGAAAACACGAGAGTTGACATAATGAAAACACATATGCTTTCCAAAACCAATGTGCCAAGCATGTAAAAATGTATAGTGACTGTGTTAAGAGAAAATAGTAATCAGTTTCTGGATGATGAACAGATTAGTGCGAGAATGTCACATCTTTGTTCTAAAAGTTGAAAAACTAAGAATTCGCATAAAATAAAATAATATAAAGATAGTTGATGGAACAAAGTAGTGGTTCTGCGGCAAGAAACACAATTAACTTGTAGAAACGTAAAAATATTACAACCTCTTCTGAAGGATGTTTAAATTTCTCTGTCAAGAGAAGGCGATGTTGAAGAATTTTTTCTCATAAAAACTCTTCTAATCCATCATCTAAATCAGACATACGGTAGTAATCTCCGTGAATAGATACATGGAGGAAGATACACTGTCTTCATACATATATACGGCTTTATATATTGGCGTAGCCTATATATGATAAAAACTATTCAACACACTAAACTATTCACCGTTTTCACATATCACTGGATGCTGGTAATTCCACCAAGGTGTTGGATTTATCCTCTGAATGAGTGCTGCTTAATACATTAGTAATGTTTCTCCATTGCTGCCTTGCTATGGTGAAGTCCATGATATAATTTAAATAGATGTCCATTGTCAGCTGGGTGAGGTTGTTTTATGAGGGTATGGCGCTTTCGTTCATACTAAGTAGGATAGAAGCTCGTTGGAAGACATATCTTCTAATGAAAAGATATAGGATTTTGTAGGGGGTTTTGGTTGAGATGCTCTAATTATAGGGTTTTCTTTGTTGTAAATGGTTATTGCTGGAGGTGGAGAAGATGACAATATTGTTGTCGAAGTGGGAGTCACGTATGGGGTTTGTGTCTTATCAAATAAAGAAATAGGAGTTTCGTATACGTGCCTCTGATCAGTGAGAGAAATGGGGGGGGACATCATAAACATGTTGTTCCGAAAAGAAAGTAACAGGTGTAGAGATAGAATTTCGATTAAAAGCTATTTGTTCAATTTGAGATCGTCTTGTAACACTACTTCTAGTCTGTTGAAATTTACAAAGCCTTGTAAAAATATAGGCTAGAACAATTAGTATGAGACATATCAAACTTATCGCCAGGATTAGCAAAGCAATTGTTATCATCGTTCTCTGAAAATAGAGAATATATAAAAAAAACTTAGTGCCTGGCGTCTTCTAAAGTCTTAAGTCTCTTAGATATAACACAAAATATGTGCCCTAAAGCTATAGCTATTATCAAGAATAATACCACTACTACTATAATTATAAAAATATTTGCATATGATAAATCAAGTTCTAAGGGGTGGATTCGTTTACTCTGAATTTTTATAGAATTTAATTGCGCCGCTAGTTTATCCAATTGACGAATAGTTAAATTTCTACAAGAATAAGGAGTAGTTCTGTGTTGTTTAACCTTAAATAATGGGTCGCTGTTTGTATCTGCATTTTCGAAGGTTAAATCATATCCTTAAAAATGATATGGTCAAACTCATTGTAGTGAAAGAAGAGTGAAACGTTATTAGTATTTTCGTATAGCTTACTGTGAGAAATTCCAGTTTCAGATTTATAAGTTCTATGAAAGGGCACTAAAGAAGAAAGTAATATACCAGCGTCTGTATAACTGTATATATAATTAGCATTAGAGTCGAAAGTTTGAAGTTGACATGAAGAAAATGTGTGGTTATACACCAGTTCCATTATGCAATTAGCTTTTTGTGAATTTCTGAAACTATGTGGCTTACAAACATATAAGAAATTTTCAAATGAACAAAATTGTTCTTCAGTTTCTAGGAATTCATTGCCTGATGTAAAGACCAAACGAGGGAGTGAAATAGTTGTTTGTACCTTGTGGTAGAAGAATCTCAAATTTACAACTTCAAGAAGCGTGGACATTGATGAAGTTTTGATCAAAGGGACTTGCATTAACAAATCGACGTTTTTAGTCTGGAAATTAAAGGAAACAAAAAATGTTATTGAAAATGTGTACAACAGGCCTAAGTCATGCTTGTATATAGTATCCCTGAGTAGTTCGTGTTCTGAAACAAGTTTCAAAGCTTGGTTTCCTGCTAGAATTTGTGGTGAAAGTTTATTGGTTGAAATATGGGACATGAATTGTTTGATCTCACTTTGGGCCAAATAATGGGCATATAGTGCCGAAAGTTTACGTGTTTCTTGAGCTAAGGCACAAAAGGATTTCAATATATGAGTTTGCATCCCCAGGAATGTGCTTTCAATTTGGAGAACTATGTTCTTAACGATTTTAATTTCCTGAGAAAAACTGTCCTTCATATTATTTATCTCTGTGGTCAATAGATTCTCATGCTGTCTGAGCTGCTCTACCGAAGAAACTAAACGACGCTGTTGAAATAACTTTGTCAATCGATCCAATTCCAAGCAAAAAGGAAATAAAGTTTCTTTTAGTGCGTGTGTTATTCACACAAGAAATAGTTTGGGTGGCTGATATTTTGGAGTGACAAGGAATAGTATCCTCGATATTTCGAAAAAATGCGTTTTCAAGATTTTTAATTTCCTGTCTAATTTCGCTCCAAGCAACACAATTCTCCTTCGATGTGTAAGTTGTTTGTAAATTCAGGTTAAAACGAACCGCTATATATACATCGGTATGTGCACTGCCAACCCTTTGTTAGTTGAGTTGCTCCAATCTGTGGTAGGATTATTTCGTGAAATTCGTTGGGACTTAGTGCCAGGGAGAA
>JAGDQP010002036.1:63527-76336 GCA_022664845.1 Lepisma saccharinum | reverse complement strand
TATAAAATGCTTTTACACCCCTCAATTTTTCATTTATCGCTTCCTGTCATTTATTTATCTTTCATTTATCATTTATCGCAATTTTTCATCTATCGATACCATCATGTTTCGAAGTACTGACATGAAGCACAAAGGTTGGTACGACTGAACATAGAAAGGTTTCATAATGATAGTATGAAACATTCGTATATGGGTCTCGCAATGGTAAAAGAGTAAAGGGGATTCACATTGACTATTGCATGAATAGGGAGAGTAAAAAATTGGATTTTCTAAAATCGAAGTAAATAGCGTTGATAACGATAATTTCTAAGTCTAATATACACTTTTACATATAATTATACATAATAATCAATGGTGGGTCCCACAAACATACAGCCTGTCAAGGATTCCATAATGGTAGACGGATGTAAATATATATATATATATATATATATATATATATATATATATATATATAATGTACAGTATCAAATCAACCAAATCTACTGAATGCCAATGAGAATAACAAAAAGAAACGAGATATGTTAGATTAGGTTCAGTTGCATTCAGTGATATCCAACATTAACTAATGGGGTTAACTACGAGGTTAGTTGCCGAAAAAGTAGAAAATAGTTTTAGCTTACTAGCTACACACCAGCTCATATAAACATGAAAGATAATGAAGCACAGAAATCTATATACGTAGTGAAAAGTCTTTATGCCAACCATAGCCTAACATTGTGGTCACATTTAGTATTGTTTCCTTTAGATTAGTTTACGTTGGTGCTCCAAAGATCATAACATGCAGCTACCTCATAGATTAAGTTAGAGTGCATTCAACTACCAGTACTAGGTTTATTGCTTTCATTCCATACATCAATATGTAAGAAAACAAACTATAGTTCCTGTAGGTATCGATGTACTTCCCGGCCTGGTTCGTCAGATCAATCAGATTACTAAAAATACAACATATCATTGTCATACATTATGATAAAACTAGAGCATGCACAACTAGTTCGACCTAGTAACTCCAATTTGTAATCCAGGTAGCATATCAATTTTTGGTAGCATTTCAATCCAATAACAGCACATTTCGAAACACATATTTCACAAACTTACTAGTTTCCCGAGAATCAACAATATCTACAAACAACATAACTTCAGTGCAGCTACTTGTTTACTAAATCCCATTGAGTATGATCAAAATTTCACGCAGTAATAACCCTCTTGCTGTTTGAGAACAAAGTTAAGCAAAAACTAATATGTATCAACTATCTAGAAGATTGGTGTTCTTTTCAAAGCCAATTCTTTACGCCCATCTGATTCAATGTAATAAAATAATTTTCTCACCAAAGATATTATAATAGAATAGAGTTCGTACTTTCCATAAACAATAGATTAGCCGCCATGTTCTGTCCATTTGTTTATCAATATACATTACAGAATTGTTTCAAACACGCTGGTGCGACTTGAGTTTGTCAATTGTTATTTTAGGATTTTAATGTTAAGGTTGGCTACATTGAGAGAGAGACTAGGCGCGCGTGCAAAAAGACAATACAGAGGGGCAGTGTAAGTAAGACAGACACGGTTAAGTGTTTTAACTATTTTCAATATTTTCGCAACAGCAGTGGGCTCTTCAATAACAAACTTTGATCAGAATCAATATTAATCATATTTATCATTACCGTGTATAAACTATCATGTAAGTGTCGTGTTTCATTAAATATCTTGCAGTCAAGTAATGTTTGTTCTACAACGTTCCTGCAGACAGTAAGTAACAGTTTAAGCATCTACTCATCTTAATGATTGAACCAGTACTCCAACAGCATACAAGAGTTATTTATGTACATGGTCCTTCGCAATTGAAAGATAAAAGAAATCAATCTACATTTCAACATTACTTTTGGTCCATCCGTGCCAGGATGTGTAGATGTGCAGTGAAAACTTGTGGTGTTTAGTTAAGATACTCATGTGAACAAGAAAGTGTAATTCAAGCAGACGGTTGCATCTGTGTGTGTGTCAAATGGTTCGTTTTCTTTGTTGTGAAGCAGAATATTGAAAAATTTAGTGTGTACTGGCAATCATGTCTTAACGTTTTGTGCATTTTTTTGTCCGAAAATACTACAGCTGACAGTCAGTTAATAACCAGATTCAGTGTATCCATATACAGTGGTTAGTCTCTTATTTGCAACAAATCATTTTTCTCTACGTCATGGATGAAGTGGAGAAAAAGAAACTGATTAAACAAAGATCCGTGCACAAAGCACAGCTTACAAGAATGCAGACATTTATTCAGAACTTTCAACAATCCAGCAACGTCCGTGAACTTGTGGTTCGTCTTGCCGGTCTCTCAGAAATAGCAGAGAAGTTTAATGATGTTCAGTTACAATTAGAGGTAAATGACGAAGAAGGTTGTCATGAATCGCGCAGAGAGGAATTCGAATCCACGTACTATAGTGTAAAGGCACAATATGAGGACATTGTAAATAAACATACACAACAAACGAATAGCGGTCAGGGTAATTTTGTAGGTAATATGAATAGTAAGTTAAAATTTCCGAAAGATGAGTTGCCCATATTTGAAGGTAAATATGAACAGTGGTTACCATTTTCTGATAATTTTAAGGTTATGATTCATGATAATAATGCTGTACCAGCGTTTCAGAAGTTTCATTATTTGCGTTCATCGCTACGAGGTGAAGCATACGAACTAATCGCAAACCTTCAAGTAACCGAGGTAAATTATAAAATCGCATGGAATCAGTTAAAAGAATGATATGATAACAAGCGTTTAATTGCAGCTACACGTTCGTAATTTGTTAAGCATACAACAATTTACAAAGGAAGATACTTCTTAACTAAGAGAATTTGTAAATTATACTAGTAGTAATTTAAACGGATTGAAAGCATGGAACATTGAAACTCCATTAGACGAAGAAATATTTTCGCAACATTTTCTTACTCGGTTAGACAGCAGTACTAAACGCTTATGGAAATTACAAATTAATGATAAAACCTTTCTTCCCTTGTTAGAATTCTTTTCATAGAACGTAGGTATTAGGTACTATAAACAATTAAATCCACACCTGTCGATCAGAAAAGTAAATATAATGAAAAAAAATCGAATGTCAAATCTAAGTCATCAAATTTTGAGAAAAAAGAATGCTTATTTCTCCACCTCCGATACGCAGTGTATGTTTTGTAAACAACATGTATTTCACCCATTGTTTAAATGTCAAGAGTTTATGCATGCTAACGTAAAAGATAGGCAAGAATTTGTGCTTAAACAATTTTTTTGTTTTAATTGTCTTAAATGACAGCAACACCACGCAAATGAATGTAAGTCAGGTGTGTGCAAACATTGTGGTAAAAAGCACAATTCGTTACTTCATGACATCAGCGTTTCTGAACAAAGTAACAGGGTGGCCAGTACACAGGGCAATAATTCACCAAAGTTTCATCTAATGTATCAAGTAACAGACAAGATAACGGTAATACAAAGCAACGTTCTTATTGCATGTTCAAGAACAAGCCTACAACACAGGTAATGCTATCAACCGCTTTAGTGAAAGTGAGAGATGATAATGGGAAATTTCAACCATGTCGAATATTATTAGATTCAGCTAGTCAAAACAAATTTGCTTCTCAGGATCTCATCCAATGACCTGAGAAAAGAGAAACATAGAATGCCGATTCAAGGGATTAGTAATGCAGTTACGGAAACAAAGTATTGCGTAAATGTACACATTCAGTCAAGAATTTTGGACTTTACTGTTGATATGATGTGTTTGGCGTTGTCCAGAATAACAGAGTATATACCTACAGAAGCTTTAGATTACAGTGAATGGAACTTGCCAAAGGATATACCGTATGCTGACCCGTCCTTTCACCAGACAGGAGAAGTGGACATTTTGTTGGGAGCTGAACTGTTCTTCAATCTTCTACTTCCAGGTAAGAAGACAAGGCCATGAAAGTATCCAGCACTTCAACAAATAGAATTTGGCTACGTGCTAGCAGGAAAGATGCCCTTATCTACTAGCCCAATTCGCCAGCAGTAACATGTTTGGTCCAAACATTTGACCTTGACCAACAGTTGCAAAGGTTTTGGGAAATAGATGTGCACTCCACAGTCAGAAGTCAAAAAGAAAAAGAATGTGAGGAACACTTCAAACAGCATACCACAAGGGACAAGACAGGAAGATTTGTCGTTCGTCTACCTATGAAGAAAGACCACGAACAATTAGGCGAATCATATTCTATGACTTTTCGAAAATTTCTACATATGGAACGCAAACTGGAACGCCAACCTGACTTCAAAGAAAAAAGATTGTGAATTCTTGTGGGAATACGAAGAATCAGGTCTCATGAAGCAAGTCGATGTCAAGACAAAGAGTCATAACAAGGCCGGGATATGTTATCTTCCACATCAGGCTGTCATAAAACCATCCAGTACTAGAACTAAGGTCAGGGTAGTCTCCGACGCGTCAGCTAAAACCTCAACAGGTGTTTCATTGAACGATGTGCTCCTTGTAGGACCAACCATTCAACAGGATTTGCATTCAATTCTGGTTAGGTTTCGCACTCATCAAATTGCCTTTTCAGCGGACATACAAAGGATGTAGGAACATATAAAGTTGCATGAAGAAGATACCGGTCTTCAGAGAATTTTGTGGAGATCTTCTCAAACAGAACCAATCAAGATCTTCGAGTTACAGCGTGTCACATTTGGATTTGCTTCTTCCCCATATTATCTATCGCATGCCTTCAATTACTGGCGGAACAAGAAAGAGTGAAGTGTCCTCAAGGTGCAAGAGTATTACAAAGTGACCTTTATGTTGATGATCTTGTCTTGGGTTGTTCAACACTGGTAAAAGCACTTAAAATTCAATCAGAACTCATTCACATATTGGACAGTGGTTGTTTTAATTTACGGAAATGGTGTTCAAACCATCCGGATTTACTGCTTGCTGTACCAGAAGAACACAGCGAAGTGCAGTTACCATTCCAGTTCGATGGAAACCAAGGAGTCCAAACTTTAGGATTATCATGGGATCCAATTTCAGATGAATTACCAATAGTAGCAACAATTTCTACAGCATCTAATGCAATTACTAAACACCAAATAGCTTCTATAATAGCAAGAATATTTGATCCATTGGGACTCATCAGCCCCGTAGTTTCTTCATTCAAAGTATTTTTAGCAAGAAATGTGGTCTTGTAAGTTAAACTGGGATGACAACTTACCATCAGATTTAGACAAAAAAATGGAGAAAACTGTATCAACATTTCAGGGACCTCAAGGAAATACAAATATCGAAATGTGTGGTCATAGAAGAAGATGTCGACATTCAAATCCATGGATTTAGTGATTCTAGCGAATGGAACTATGGGGCTTGTATTTACATCAGATTTTCAAACAAAGCAGGAGATATTTCAGTCCATCCCTTATGTTCCAAATCAAAAGTGGCTCCACTGAAGAAAATATCTCTGCCACGTCTTGAATTATGTGAAGCAGTATTACTAAGCAAACCACTTCGAAAAACAATTCCAATGCTCGACGTAAACATTTCAGAAGTTCATTTGTGGACTGATTCGATGATCATGTTAACCTGGATTTCATCTCCAGCTTCAAGATGGAAACCCTTTGTAGCAAACAGAGTATCACAAATTCAAGAGATGACATCAATCAGCTACTGGCATCACGTGTTGTCTACGGATAATCCAAATCACTAAAGGAGCAGATCCAGTGAAACTGCAACGATCAGAAATGTGGTGGCATGGACCTCAATGGCTTCAACTTGCAGAATGGCCTAAACACAATGACGATATAACAAAAGATATTCCAGAGCAGCGGAAAGCAACAAATACCTCGTTGGTAATATACAAGTCAGACACTAATTTCATAGAGAAAAGTTCTTCATTGAATAAGCTACTTCGTATCACGGCATTATGTTTACGATTCATACATAATTGCAGAAACCATAAGAACAAGAAAACAATTAAGGAACTGAATACAACTTTGCACATTTGCATTAAAGTAGTTCATCGCGCAGGTTATACCCAGGAACATCAAGATTTGGGGAAATCAGGTCAAGTTTCAAGCAAGAGTGAATTAAAGACGCTAAATCCCTTCGTAGACAAGCAACAATTGCTTCGTGTCGGAGGTCGATTACGAAATGCAGACATTTCTTATGGTAACAAGTATCAAATAATTTTATCACCTAGACATCATTTAACTAAGCTCATCATCGAAGAGAAACATCGTAGATTACTCCATGCAGGGACACAAATGCTGCTTTCATCATTAAGGCAGAAGTTCTGGATCCCAGGTGCCAGACAAGTAAAATCTGTCAAACATCATTCCCTAACATGTTTCGGTTACACGCATCCGCCTCAGCACAGCTAATGGGACAATTGCCAGCCGTTCAAGTAAAATAATCAGGGCCGTTTATCAATGTAGGAGCAGATTGTGCAGATACTTTGTTAATCAAGCCAAGCGTCAGATCTTGCACAGTAGCAAAGGCTTACGTGGCAATTTTTCTTTGTTTATGCACGAAGGCTATTCATATAGAACTAGTGAATGATCTCACAGCTCAAGCATTCATTGCAGCTCTTCGCAGGTGTATCTCTCGTCGAGGAAAATGTAGTCAAATATACAGTGACAACAGTACCAATTTTGTAGGGGCACATCATGAACTCAAAAAACTTCACGCGATGTTCAATGATCAACAGTTTCAAAGCATAATTCAACAATTTTCCTTACACGAAGGATTTTCATGGCATTTTATCCCACCCAGAGCAAGTCATCGGAGGTACCTGGGAAGCTGCAGTTAAGTCATGGAATTATCATCTAAGGAGAGTAGTTTGAGGAAGTATTCTCACTTTTGAAGAACTGACTACAGTATTAAGTCAAATAGAGACATCTCTCAATTCCAGACCTATCACCGTACTGTCAAATGATCCAAACGAATCCGTCGTTTCTTTCACCTGGTCATTTTCTAATTGGATACCTTAATAAATATTCCAGAACCAGATTTAACTGATGATCCACTGAACAGACTTTGAAGATGGCAGCATATCCAACAAATGCAACAACATTTTTGTAAGAGATGGTCCAATAATCTACATGAACTGCAGCAGAGGAAAAAATGGACATCTAAACATCAGCAGTTAACTCCAGGACAAGTAGTACTCATCAAAAAGATAATGAGCCTCCTTTGTCGTCGAACATTGGCGTCATATATGAAGTATACCTTGCATCAGATGGTTTAGTAAGGGTTTCCAGCGTCAAATGCAAATCAGGTGTGGTAAAGAGACATGATCCATATCTCTTCAATATCCATAAAACATGTACAATTGCCAGTCAAAGACAGTACAAGATTCCTCATTTAGTTGATTGAAATACTGTAAATCAAGAGGGGGGAGTATGGTGCGACTTGAGTTTGTCAATTGTTATTTTAGGATTTTGATGTTAAAGTTGGCTTCATTGAGAGAGAGAGACTAGGCGCGCGCGCAAAAATACATTACAGAGGGACAGTGTAAGCAAGACAGACATGGTTAAGTGTTTTAACTATTTTCAATATTTTCGCAACAGCAGTGGGCTGTTTAGTAACAAACTTTGATCTTATCTATCATAGTTTGATAATACATAGTTTGATATATCTTTGATAATGATTAATCTTATTTATCATTACTGTGTATAAACTATCATGTATGTGTCGTGTATCATTAAATATTTTTCAGTCAAGTAATGTTTTGTTCTACAACATTCCTGCAGACGACAGTAAGTAACAGTTTAAGCATCTACTCATCTTAGTGATTGAACCAGCACTCCAACAGAATACAAGAGTTATTTATGTACATGGTCCTCCGCAATTGAAAGATAATAAAATCGTTCTACATTTCAACACACGCTTGAGCCACTCGCACAGTGATAAGTGACAATTCGAACTTTGATTACGAAGTGCAAATCATTCGACAGATGAATACATCAGAAACATCTTAAATTCGAAAGATATGTTGCTTTCTCTAAAATCAACTGTGTTGGTATATGTATTCGATTTTGGTAATTGGAGCTCTCTTTTAGATTCATTTGTATTATTTGCTAGTCAAAACTTCAATGTGTTTAAATTTGAAAGTAAATTATCATTTGAGTCTTGATCCAGAACTCCAACGTCGACGAGATGTATTGACATCTCCTATGAAATTCCATGTTTTGTTTTAGGTATTCTTGTGTATTTGAATTATAATCTGAGCTACGACCATCAATAAATGTCGATATTAAATGTTTATTTGTGTTTGCTCTACTAAAAGCCCAGTCTCTAAGAAAGTGTTAAGCACCTAACTTCTAGGTACCTTCCAGACAATGCGGTCATTTGTCATAATGTTCGGCATAATTATCTTGTATTGACCCACAGGTCGGTCTGTTATAAATAAAATCATAATATCTAATAGCACCCATGCTATTATGTTCCGATTCATAAGATTAATTAATTAATGCATTAATTTTTACTTTTAGTCCATCTTAAAAAAGCGTGTTCTTCTTTTTAATTTTTTATTACTTTTTTATGATGAGGTTGCTGTTAAGGGTTATTAGAACGTCAGGTCTACCATTTTTTCCATATCTTCTGGCGTGTGTTGCATCTTTTACAGATGGACCATCGGAATATCCATCCAACACAATTATTGCACTGCCATAATGATATTTAATGTGCACTGCGTAATTCCTGCATATGTACAAGAACGTAACGCCTTGAGCCCATGCTACATGAAGTAATAGAGCATCTCCATTCACAATGTAAACGCTACTGACAGGTTTGGCCTGCTGCGTTTCTTTAACAGCAGTCCACAAAACATCCGCAAGAACTGATTTATTCACCTTTCTTGGAAGGAGGATCGAATAAAAGAGTGCTGCTGGATAGCTGCAAAATTCGTGCTCTTCTACTGGTATTTTTACTAGCTGCAACTACGTAGAGTCGTTGAAACACGAGAGAGGGACCGATTTGTACAACTTCTTTATTAAACTTTATACTCGTTTTCATTGCTATTGTCACGGCCTGTTCACTTCGTTTAAAGGTGTAAGATTGCACGTTTTTACCAACCACAGAACGAAGTATGCTTTCTCCTACGTCTTCCGCTCGATCAACGTTGACATTTTCAGATGTACGCACACCTGATGTTATACTACACAACGAAGGATCCGCTTAGAATCGTTTTCTGTCAGTTAGATATTAAAAAAACTTGTCTGTACCTTCAGTATCCCTTCGACTTTGGTCCGGAGAAGTTTCATTGTGTTGTTCGCTTGTGTTGTACTTCACACCAGTGAACTCTTGCATGGCACAGTTCACTTCAACATATGGTGTCATTGACTGGGCCCACAGATTTAGTTGAGAGTCCGTCATTCCCCTTCCTCTTGTCAGGCTTTCGCTGGATTTTATGCTTCCCATCTGGACTTGTTTGATGAAATGATCTGCTGGTAGTCCTGCCCAGTATTTTTTCGAACGTCGGACAACGTAGAATCCTTTCTGAAACATCTAGTGTACATGAGGGTGCTATGCAAGTTTTCCATATCTTGCAAATAAATGTGGGTGGTCTTTGCATAAAAGTTATGTCCTGCGGCAGCAAGGAATGGAAGCATCTCTCTCAGGGTCTAATGTACAGATCCCAGTCACCCGTTCTTTCAGCAGTCATGAACTGTTTCAGAGTACTAACCACCTGTATGTACTGTATCCACAGTCTGGACGTTCTGCTTGATGAAGGCTTAGTTTCCTTCCAATGTTTCCATCATCTCCCTTTCTTCTTCAATGCCACAATTTCATCTATACCCAAGGGTTCGTCGCACAAGGCACACAGATATTCTTCGAAAGTGTCCATGAGTATAGCCACAGCTTCAGTATCTAGTTTCTGCTTGGAAATTCGGTCTGCTGGGTCATGGGGTCTGTTAGGCTACAAACTGCATCTGCAAGAAACGAAACAACGGTACTAATCGTTAATAATCAAGGGATTAGTAATTTCATTATACAGAGAATATAGTGCAAACTTACACAGTATAACACACAATGGTGATCAAAACATGGTGCAGAAATATTAACATGGTAAACATACATGGTAACTGCAAGACCAATTAATATATTATTCTATTTGAAATTTTTCTTCTATGTACGTCATTTAAGCTAATTATGCAAAAAAATAGAAGATAAAGAAATTACCATTCTAACGGAGTATGAAACGTGAAAATATATCCATTCTACAAAACGATAGGCTCGTTTTTGTTAACGAATAAAGTATTACAAAAATTCAAGATGGCGGCTGAAAATGGTGGTCAAGGTCAGCTCTGATTTAGGTAAACTTCTGCTATGTGGATAAGGACTATTTCATCGACCATAAAATGCAACTCAGTCTTATTCGCTAGTGTTGCATTCCAGCGAATGTTTGATTTGGTTTTTAATAAAGCTAATACAATCTCACATGGGATGTGGTCCATTGATATACCTTACTAATATTATTATTACTTTTCATTTATAAGGATAATTCAGATAATTCTCCTTATTAATTCAAGAAGAATTTCTTTCATTTATTGAAAGAAAAAGTATGTAGCCTGAGATTGCGTACTTCAATGTTATAAGACACAACACTCTCGCCACATAAAAAATGGTCTTGCTCGCTTAGTTTCTAAGATAACGAAACCATTTTGATATCAATGGAACGAGCAGATTCTACTCCACAACTTTTATTATGGATGAGGTTTTGGTATCTTAAACGGTTTCATAGTTATGTGCCAATTATAGGTATCAAACCGAATGTAACTTATTTTTTGGGAGAACAGCCGCCATGTTTCAATATGACGGCGTCATTGTAGGACTATACTAGCTTTCCTCACTTCTACCACTTATTACTATTAATTTGACACAACAGAACGAAGTTTCTATCTTAATTCTGTGAGAAGATATAACTACTGTTTCAATGTAAGATGTTCAGTTTCAATATCCAATATGGCGGCTCAAAATGGCGGGATAATACATGTCAGGTTTAGCTACACTTTTTATGTTTAGATTGCTTTTCTCTACTATAAAATCGAAACAGAGTTTCTGTTACATTTTGTTCTGGGGTCAAACCATATATTGACTGGACTAATAGAGGATTGGGAGTTTTTATCAGGGGGTTATGAGCCAATGTGGATAATGAATCCAGAAAGGTTTAAACATTGCCAGCAGCTCATTTTATGTTCTTGCAATAAACAATGCAAAAAGTACATTAAAACTGAACTGTAGTTGTACCTTGTTATGCGCACGTGAGAGGCACTGCTCACGAGAAGAAGGGGTTTTCTGTTGATAGTTCCTTTTCCAACCAACAAGGAAAGTGTGATATATAACTAAAATGTATTGTATGTGAAATTGAATTTACTGTAAGAAATGAAATTCCATATTTTTTTTTCTTTTCCCTGAAATAAACTGTTGATTTCCTTTAATCGTTCATGCAAACTTTGCTCAAGTTATGCATGCACACTATAAGTAAAATTGCATCATCTTCTGGGATTTCCTGAAATGGTAAATTTAAAAATCGGAGCACCGTTTACTACTTTGACGTTTTAGGGTAATTTTCGAAGATATATTGGCTCATATTAATAATTCTGGGTCTTCGGATGGATCATATATGGGTCATTCTAAAGAAATGTGGCATTTTGTGAAACTTAATTTTTGTCACAAAAGATAAACCCCAACTTACTTTCTTTGCTTCTATTTGTTGAAACATTTCTTATAACTGGGCTAGTTTCTATCCACTTTCATATTTTAATAATATTTAGTCTGGAATATGTTTAATATTAACTCCATGGAATGAAACTCATCTTCATTTTCATGTTTGAAACATGTTTTCAGTATCTGTTTTTAGTTTTCCAGATAACTTTCAACAATTATTCTTCAGAATAATTTAGTTCGAAACACGAATTGTAATTAAATTGAAAATGAGAATAACATTTACTGAAACGCATGACACCCGCTTTTATATCACCTTCATGGACTGACAAGAAAGTTATAATAAAAGTGTGAAGCTGGCAACAATGCACAACATTTTTGCATGCGTTAGACAGGATGCATCCAGCTTAGTCTTGTTTCAGTGTAACAAGAAGGAAGATGCGCACAGTGAATTTATTATGGAATAGAAACTTAAAATCAAGTGTGTCTGACTTGTTAATAATCAACTCCATGGCACTCAAAATTAGGCTTCCCAACTATGGGTAAACCCATTCCGGGACAAATATTTACCGATAGGCCTGTACATACTCATTTATCTGGGGGTGACTTAAGAAGCGAGGAACGTACCTGTTACCAGCAGAGCAAAGGGTTCCGAAGGTAGCTGTTCTGTTTACAGGATTAATCGTTGTTTCGTTAACTCTGCCAAACATTGCGATTGATGCACACTTGCATTTTTTTTTTTTGTAACGGAAGAATGAATTTTAGAATTTTAACCGTCCCGGTGAACAAAAAAATCCTCCGAGACAAGACGTAGAATTCGTGGTTAATCCCTCCCAAGCCGGGACAGTTTGAAACCCTACCGTAATCATAGTATATTATTTTAATTTCGGTTTCTTATAATCATGAGGAGAAGCCAAACACTGAACACTTCATTCATGCTTCATTGTAGAATTCTATTCTCACTGTAAGGAACATGGCAACGAAAAAAAGTAAGAAAAAGTTAACTCCATGGACACCAACCCCATGGAAATTAGTGTATATTTTGTAAATGGAACAAATAAATAATAAAGCATTGATCTCTGAGTTCCTTAAAAATGTACCCAAAATGCCTCCAAGATTCCTACAAACTAACATATT